>BSBK01012724.1:0-68114 GCA_027943335.1 Chamaecyparis obtusa
CCTAGAATGCATGGAGTGTGGATTGTTTAACATGTAACATAATAATCTAACAATACATATGTAGAACTAAGATAAATAATAGTGATTACAATCAAGAACCGCGGATGAGACAGTGAAGTTGGGTGTCAAATACAGCAGTGGCTAATCTAGCCAAGCAAAGGAGATGTTTTATGCTTGGAAACATTGTGTGATGTGCATTAGATGGTAAATCCATCTTTAGTTTGTTGCAGGAGTGTGTAGAACTGAGGGATTGAAGATGCCCTAGATATCAAAGGGTTTGAAGACAAAGTTGGGGTTTTCGGGGTTGCAATGCCTTTAAGGCTAATTGCTCTTGGAGTTATTCATTTGAAACATTTTATGACTTTCCTATGAGTTTGGAGGGATAAGAATAAATGGAGAGTGGTGTTCCTTTGTTCATTTGGGCATTTTAGGCATTGAAAATAGGGTATCAATGCTGAATAGGTATGTTTGTCCAAAGTAGTAGTGTGAAAGATTTTAGTATGTTGTAAAGTTTTGAAAAGGGTATTTGTAAATGTCCTCAAGTTGTCTAGTGTTTTGAGAAAACATAGAAATATTCATGTTCCAAGTCTGCTGCAGAATTATTATTAGGCTTTTGAAATAGTTTAAGAGCACCTTGAGAATTGGGAATAGGGGAGTTGGTTTTGAACCTTAAAGTTCCTTGCACCTAAGCTATTACTAGCCTACAACACCAATAGTATCATTTAGGAGTATTGTGGAAAACCTTGTCAAGCCAAGTCCTTGTAGAATTTAAGATTGTTGAATAGGCCAAGTGCCTAAACTTGTGAAATTTCTAAGTCTACTTGTGCATTTCATACCACCACCCTTCCCTCTGCATCTCTCTCTCTCTCTCTCTCTCTCTCTCTCTCTCTCTCTCTCTCTCTCTCTCTCTCTCTCTCTCTCTCTCTCACTCACTTTCTCCCTTTGATGCAGAGGGAAGGATGGTGGTCGTCAAAAAACAATGAAAGTTGGAAATTTTAGAGGTTTAGGAACTTATCCCCATCAACAACCTTAAAGGTTTCTAAGACTTAACTTGTCAAGGTCTATCACAATGCTTCTAACTAATGATTTTGGTTGCATAGACTCAGAACTAATTTGGATTCAGAGACTAGGATCTTCCAATTGACTTGTTAACCTTGATGATGCATTCCATTCTCCTAATTTTCCTTGAGGTTCATGAACGTCTTTGTGATCTTTATCTTTTTCTTGAATGTTTGAGGTGCTCCTACACCATACACCCCACCATGAAAATAACTCTTGCCCCAAGAGTTGTGTTGATGTGACCCATTGTTCCTTGTTTCAAACTGCTGCTGAGGGATGAAATAGTCTCCCAAAGTGACCTGCTCCTTCATCCAAGTTCCTACAGTCACACACCAAGGTTTAGATACAAAAATATTGGGATCAGACTATCCTCTTGCTGGATAGTATTGCTGCTACACATTAGACCCCTGTACAAACTCCATTTGTCTCTACACTATCACCATATGACCTTCATCTACTTTCCCATTCAAAGGAAACTTCATTGCTCCAACCAAAACAAAAGGTTGTTCAACTAGCCTTGCCACCCTGGGACTGTCCTTCACTTGGCATTGCTTCCAACCAGTATCATAATGCTGACCCTGTACTAGAACATCTCCACCAAAGCACATAACCACAGTTTTCATTCTACTGTCAATAAGTGGAGTCAATTTATACCTAACCCTACCCTTATGCACTTTATAAGTGTTAGTGTAACCATCATATACAGTCCTCCTAGTCCATTGCCAAGGTCTACCCAAGATAACATGCCCAAAAATCATCTCCATTACATCACATAAAATACTATTAGAATATTGCCCAATTGAAAAATTCAGAATAACTTGCTCATTCACAAGTAGGTTTTGATCCTTACTTACCCAAGTAGCATAGTATGGATTTGGATGCGGAGAGGTTTGTAAATGCAACTTGTTGATGACCTCCTTTGAAACCAAATTATGTGAAGCCCCTGAATCAATAAGAAAACTACAAACCTTACCTTGAATCAGACATTTGGTTTTGAAAATGTTGGTTCCTTGCACTGGCTGTCGTCTTCCTACTAGTAAATATTCACCTTCTACTAGATGAATTTCAATGGGTTCTTTCTACTCATCCTTCCTTGGTTCTTCCTCCACCAAATTCACTCTTCTCCCTTTTTCGTTAGGCCATTTAGGACACCTAAAGGACTGATGTCCTACTTCATTACAATTGAAGCATCTTCCTGTGAATACTCCACTTCCTCTTCCTCCACTTCTTCCACCTCTATAACCTCCTCTTGATTCTAAAAATGTTTTATCTTTATCTTTGTCATTCTAATTTTGAAAATCAGTAGTACCTCTTCCCCCTCTTCCTCTCATGGAAGATCCACGTCTATTGCTGCTTTGCTTCTCTTGTCTCCTTCTTATCTTCTCTTCAGCCTTCAAGGCTAACTGATAGCATTCATCAACCAACCTGGGGGTAGAAAGACTAAGTTCATCCTGAATGTTGAACCTCAGCCCCCCCATATATCTTGCAATCTTTTCTTCCATCTCTTCATCATGATCCACATGAATATCAAGCTTGTGGAATTCCTCAGTGTACTTCTATACATCCAACTACTTTTGCTTGAAATCCCTCATCTTCTTGTACAACTGTACTCTATAATCTCTTGGCAAAAATTTTGCCTTCATTTTGTCCACCATAGTATACCAAGATGTGATCTTGGGTCTTCCATTCTTCCATTTATCTACCTGGATACAATCCCACCACAACAAAGCGTGTCCCTTCAGCCTGGACTTTGCTATCTTCAATTTGTCCTTCTCTTTTATCCCTTCACACTCAAAGAAATTTTCAATTGCACTAAACCAATCTATCAGTTCTTCATCATCCATTTTTCCTCCATAAATAGGTAAGTCTATCCTTACCCTTACATCTCCACTCTTTTTGGCTTTCACTAGTTTAGCCATCCTTGCATCTTTAGGGTCTATCGGTTCCTTTGCTTGGGTTTCTCCTTCTTCTCCTTCTTCCACTACTACTTCTTCATCCTGTTTGATACTCTTATCCCTATTCTCCAATGCTACAATCATATCCATCATGGTTCTCAACAAGATATCCTTCTCATGGCTCTCCTTGTCTCTTTGGTCTAGGGCTGCTTTCAGTTTCTTGTTATCAGCCAACTGCTCTTTCACAATCCTTTCCAACTCCATGTTGTTCATTCTGGTTGGTAAAACACTATCTTCTCCTTCCACCATGGTTACTTTCTTAACTGGTACAAGAATCTACTATAGGGCTACTCCTCCCAGGATAGTTCAACTGCAAGGGCTCAACTAAAGGATTCAAGGACCAACTTCACAAGACCAAGACACTTCCATAAGACCTTTCCCTAGGCTCTGATACCACTTGATGTAGAGGGAAGGATGGTGGCTGTCAAAACACAATGAAAGTTGGAAATTTCAGAGGTTTAGGCACTTATCCCCATCAACAACCTTAAAGGTTTCAAAGACTTAACTTGTCAAGGTATGTCACAATGCTTGTAACAAATGATTTTGGTTTCATAGACTCACAACTAATTTGGATTCAGAGACTTTTAGTGCTCTATTTCAATTCCATACCCCACTTCACAAAGCTTTCTCAAAATTGAGCTCAAAAGCCTAACAGGCTAGCTAACAACCCTGCAGCAGACTTGGGATTGAAATTACTTAACCCTTTCAAAAACACTACATAAGACAATGACATTAATGGATACCCTTTATAGAGTTTAAAAACACACCAAAAGCTTTCTTACAGTCACTTTGGACCAACACTGTCAAACATGACAAGTACCCTATTTTAATGCATGAAATTGCTCAAATTAACAAAGGAAGTACCGTCTGATGACCTCCTATCAACCCCAACTCTTGGACAGTGACTATTTATACTTCAAAATGATCAAATATAAAAGGAATTGGTCTCTGGTTTGCTGCAACACAAAAAATCCCAAAATAGCACTCCCAAACCCTTGAAACTAGGGCTTTGTCAATCTCTATCTTCCAATCACTTCTGTGTTGAATTAATGATGGATTCAGCATCTAATGAAATTCATATAATGTTTCCCAACATAAAATGTATCCATTTTTTGGCTAGATTGGCTACTGCTATACCCAATCCACCATTTCACTATTTTTTCTACGCTGTTTAGAGTAAACTCGCACTGTCTTACTTATTCCTGCATATGCTCGGTTAGCTCTTAAAAGTACAAGTTAGCTTGGTCATCCCATGAATATTAGGCCCTATATTATTCATGGAATGATTCCCAATCGTTAAATTCTACTACAATAACAATAATAGATAAAAAAAAGTTTAATGTCCTACAAACTGGTGCGACAACAATTTCAATGAAATGATAAACACATTCAAAATAACAAATGAAATGATTAATGAACCCTCTTTCAGTGCATTTGAAATTCCAAGCAATCAAAATGGAATTATGGAAAATGAATGATTCAGGATACAAGAAACAGAAAATGTTTTATTGCCGCTCGTTCATCAACTGTTACACCAGTCTTCTCCCATGTCGCAACAGAAACTCCCTTCTCATAAAAGAACCTCAAATGAATAATATAACCATTCAAAACTAATGCACCAACTTTCATCAGTTGGAGCTTAATTGAATTCTAACAAAATCTTAAATACTAATTCCCCCCAAACACATTCATAGCCATTTTTTTTCAAATATTTAAACTTTGAAAAAACAAAAAGGCTTTATTTGTATATTTGACTCTTAACAAAAAGTTCTTTAAGGTCCTAGACCTATCCCATGCCTAATATAGACTTCTTTAAACACAAATTGAGAATTGGACATCATTAGTCCATTATAATCAAACTATTGGTCCTTATGAGGACATTACAAACATAAAATGGATCCATTGAAGACATAACAAGTTTAACACAACATTACATTATTTGAAACCCATAATAGGTGCTAGGATCTTCCAATTGACTTGTTGAACTTGATGACGAATTCCATTCTCTTGATTTTCCTTCAGGTTCATGGAGGTCTTCATGATCTTTATCTTTTTCTTGAATGTTTGAGGTGCTGCTGCACCACCCTTTCCCCTTCTCTCTCTCTCTCTCTCTCTCTCTCTCTCTCTCTCTCTCTCTCTCTCTCTCTCTCTATTGTCTATCCCTCTCCACTTCTCTCCTCTCTATCTCTCTCTATCTCTCTCTATCTCTCTCTATCCCTTCTCTGTTGTTCTCCTTCTTTCTCCTACTCTCCACCTTTCGCCTTCTCTATCTCTCCTTCCCCTTCTCTCCTACTCTCTCTCTCTCTCTCTCTCTCTCTCTCTCTCTCTCTCTCTCTCTCTCTCTCTCTCAATTGTCTATCCCTCTCCACTTCTCTCCTCTCTATCTCTCTCTATCTCTCTCTACCTCTCTCTATCCCTTCTCTGTTGTTCTCCTTCTCTCTTTCTCCTACTCTCCACCTTTCGCCTTCTCTATCTCTCCTTCCCCTTCTCTCCTACTCTCTCTCTCTCTCTCTCTCTCTCTCTCTCTCTCTCTCTCTCTCACTCTCACTCTCTCTCCCTCTCCTTACCCTTCTCTCCTATCTCTATTCTCTCTCCCTCTACCCTTCTCTCTCTCTCTCTCTCTCTCTCTCTCTCTCTCTCTCTCTTTTTGTTTTACATAGGGTGTATGCTCTTTAGGGTTTGTGCGCTATAGAGCACGCACCCTATTTAAGAATATGTATAACATCTTTTTTTATTTTGTACAGGGTGTTTTCCCTATAGCGCGCTTGCACTATATAAAAATAGAAGAAACAATCTTATTTGCCAAGGATCTCATGAGAGAGGTGCACTTTTTCTTATGCTGTCTGAATTCTGCGTTTTCTCTGACAAGTTTTCACTTTTCATGGTGTTGATAGTGACAAATCAACATCGTTTTGCACCATAGTGACAAGTTTTTTCTTTGCAACATCGTGAAAGTCAATTATTGGAATCATAAAGTCAAAAAGAGATTGAGGTAAGTTTTTTATTTTTTAACATGTCAAATGTGAATAAAGAGTGATTTGGTTTATAACTGGTATGATATAGAATTGTTCAATACATAATTTGAGATAAGTGTAATAAATTAATATTATAATTTGTCATATTATAAGAGGTTTATATTATAATTTGACTTATTGGTTTACATTTATATTATATTTTTAAAATTGTAATCAATTGATATGTAGAAATCATCATCATGCCAAGCAAACGAGCAAAGAATTTAACATTGGAAGAGCATGAAAGAGACAAAGAGAAGAAAAGGGAAAGAATGAGACAACTTTGTGAACAAAAAAAATTAGATAACATAGAAGAAGATTTTTCTTTGGATGACGAACATGAAACATCAATACAAAGTAAGAGAGAATTGGAATTGGAATAAAAAAGACAATGAATGATAAACTTGCATGCAACGAGACAATTAAATTATGAAGATGCGAGAAAATCATCTATGAGTTCCCAAGTTTAGGAGAAATCATCATCCAATGTTTGAGGTGCACCAATGTATCATGTTGAAGGCACACCATTGTCTACTTCCGAAGGTGGAGGCACTCCATTGTCTACTTCTAAAGGTGTGGGCACACTCTTTTATCATGTTGAAGGTGCAACATAGTCTCATGTTGAAGGCACACCATTATCTACATCCCAAGGTGTAGGCACAACATCATCTCATGTTGAAGGAACTCAAGATGGTACGCATTTCACACATAATGTTTTTGATGCTCCTAGAATTATTAAATATAGAAAGCCAAAATATTTGATTGATATTGATACTAACATTTTACAAGCAATGCCTGAGAAGATTCCCAAGCGTACTTGTCAAAGAAATGTTAATCATATTTGGAGATCATTTTTTGAGAATTTAAACATGACATGAAGATGTCAACTATTTGTTGAAATTATGAGAAATCTGAAATTTAGGCCCATCATGAAGATTCTTGGGCTAAGAATGATGGATGAGTCAAGTGAAAAATCTATTGTAAAGAATCTAATGATTGCATATGAGAGTGTGGGTCCTACATCATGCATGAAAGATACTAATGTCACATGACATGTACTTACATCAATGATAGTAAGCACTCAAATGAAGAAATCTTGACTCATTAGAAAGATAAGAAAAACATTGAAAATAAGTAGAAAGTCTAATGAGAGCCCTGGGAAGGCATCAAAGAGTGGAAGATCCAAATAGAAATGATTTATGGGCATTTTCCAGTAGACTACTGCAAAAAGATAAAGCAATTGTTGAAGCTTTGAAATCCTTGATTGAAGAATTTTGGAAGAATAATACATGGGTATCTCCTAATCAAAGAGATGTTGTAAGAAGGAGGATTGGTAGTCGAATTTATGTTCCACATCCAAAACATTTTTTGGATTCAACTCAGACACAATTCTTTGCAAAATTTATGCATACGTATACTCAAATTAAAATTAGTTAGAGATATTTTGAAATGTGTAAACCTTTTTATGTCAAGATAAATCACATAGGCACAACTTGTTGTTGTAGGGTACATATTGAATTTTCTAACCATTTTGAATTTTATAGGAATATATGTGTAGGTTTGCACTCTAACAATGTTTTGCAGGATTGTAACATGAATGTCCCACCTAGATCTTCAAGGGAATTAATATCTACCTGTAGACACCTAAAAATCCTTTAGAAAATAAAGTATTTTTATTTTCTGAAAAATCCCTGATGACATCATCATTTATTAATTAATTAATTATTTAATTAATTAATTTATTTTTATGTCATTAAATCCCTTTTTCTTAATTAAAAATATTTAATTAAGAAATCCCTCCCAAAAATGTTTAAATCTTATTTAAACATTAATCCCCTATTTATTAATTATTTTAATTAATAAATTGACCAAAAATCCCCCAAAAAAATAATTAATTTATTTTTTGACCAAAACTTGGCCAATTTTCTTAAGACCACTAACCTCTTCCAAAATCTTCTAATCCCTTCTTAATTTCGATTAAAAGGCTAATCCCATCTTTTCTAACCCTAATCTCAACTCAAAATATTTAATTAAGATTAAATATTTAATTTTCATATTTATTGAAAATATTTCAATAAATTTTCCCAAACTTAAGCTTTTGGAATGAATAAACTTTTATTCCATAAAACCTAGGAGAATTCTAGACTCTTCTAGAAACTTCTCAACCCAACCTCTTCACCCATCCTAATCCTAAAATCCCCTAATCCTAATCCTAATCCCCTTTCTAATCTTGTCACATTCCATTAGCAAAAGGTTTACCAAAACTTATGCTAACCTCCTCTTAGTCATCCTCCTTAGTCAACAAAGATGGCCACCTCTTGGCCACCTCTTGCAAATGCATTTAAGGATGCATTTAAGCCTTCCTTATCTTTCTTACATGCATTCATTATGCATTTAAGACCTTCTTATCCCTTCCTTGCCACCTCTTGGCCTTGGGCACATTTACCAAATTGTGCACATGCCCTCAAACTTTCAACTCAATCCTCCCTTGACACTTGTCCTTGACTCAACCCTAACCTTAGCCCTAACTCTGACTCATCTTTTTTAACCAAGCCCTTCCCTTTTCCTATAAATACCCTCACTTCCTAAGGCAAATCATCTTTTAACTCTCAAACTCAATAGCAAAGTTATAATGCCATTTTCATTCTAGCATAAGCATAAACTCATCATTTTAGATCATTTTCAAGCTTAAATCATATTTAAATTAGCTTAATTGGATTAACATAGATTCATTTCTTGTTTAATCAATCTTAGTTCATCTTTTAGCTTTGCATATTTGTGTGTTCTTGAGGCCTTTGAGGCAAAATAGGTTCCTCATACCTATTTTGTGTCATTTTGGGTCTTCTTGATCCTCAAATCATCCTATTTGCATGCTCCAAGTGCTTGAGTTTGCACACCCACATCCATTTATATCCAAGCATATCAAACGGTGCATGGGCGCATCCGTTTTAGGCTTAAACTGGGGTGGCTTTGATTTTAGTTTGTTTACCATTAAATTTGATTTGATAATATGCTATGACGTTTGTTTGTCTTTGGCCTTCAAAACAGGTTTAGGTGCACGCTCAAATCCTAGTCTACATTCTGGCACGCTCGGTGGGAGCCACTTCACGGGTTCTTTGCAAACATTCTGATGAGTTTTAGACCATTTTCAGATTTTTCAAAGCTTATAGGTGGACGTAGCACTTAGATCCATTCTTCTTCTTCTTTTCTATATTCTTCTTCCTCTTCTTGTCTATATTCTTCTTCTATTCCGTCTCCTTTCTTCTTCTTCTTCTAGCAAGGAGGTCATGGCCATTTTTTTTCAAAAATAATAATAAAATCCATAAGGAAGCAAAATCATACACACCTTATTTTAGTGCTTAAAATGAACCCCCAAATCATTCTTGAATGCATTAAGGACTAAAATTTGCAAAATTTGTTCTAACAAACAAAACAAAAAAATTAATCAAGGCATTTGCATCCTTGCAACATCAAGGATTTTTAACAATGCATTCATGGAAAGTAGGAATGATCATATCTTTTTGGGCATAAAAAGAACATCAAATCTGCATTCAAACGAGTCAAAACAAAATCTTGAATGAAGCTAAAAGGAAGAACTTAGGTCCTAAAGCGTCATTTTCCATTTGAAAAGCAAACACAATCTTGAATGCCTTAAAGATCAAAACAAAGCTTTTTTAAAAAGTTCTTAATCAACACGCACACTCAATCTTGAATGCCCAAGTCAAAAAACTTGCAAACGCTCGATTTACTTTTTGGAGAAAGGAACAAATCAAAATCTAATCACGAGTGTCTTCATTTCAAAGTTCAAACATCACTTAATCAAATTTGGGAAAATGAACAAAATTGCTTGATGTGCATGTAGGAGTTTTTCAATTCTTGCATAATCCTTGTTAGAGTAAGCAATGTGGAACATTTGAACTTGGACAAGTTCACCTGTTCTACTTTTAGCGAGGCCTGTCCAAGGAGAAGCGCTTCCTCCTCGGAGAACGACCTCAAACCGGTATCCCCTCCGGCCGGTATACAAATAAGTGAAGTCCAAAAGAATCACTTATATCTCCTAATCACCGGGCGTTTGTGCCAAACACGTCTGGGGATGGTAAACATTCCTCTCCCCCAGCATTATTGGCAAGGCTCTTAAGTGAGTCACGGATGATCAGCAAAACCGGGTATGGAGACACCACGGAACTATTAAAAACCTGATAAAATAGAGGCTACCCTATCTACATTTGAAAGTTTTCAAAATCCTTGTGCAAGGACCGATTCCAAGGGGTTTACCGGGTCGCCTCAAGATTACTCACCATTTGTATTCCCTTCTGGGAGATACCAAGCTGTGGGCAAGTGATTTTGATACTCACCTTCCTTAGGTAGATCTGTTTGAAGTGCTTGATAGTCAAAGACTCTGTGAAAACACTTGTTGAAACATACACTTTCAAAGCTTTGTCAGAGTCAATTGTCTTTGTTTGTATCCCGCAGGGTTTCTTTGTCCCTTGCGAAGATTGCTTTGACTTTAACTTTTGCCATTGAAAACCTTTGCCTCAAAATTAGAAGCCTCTTTTCCAAAGTGATGCCCAGCAAGAGCAAACATCCTAAAGCGAAGTTGCCCAAATCCCAAGCCTATCAAGAGCAAAAAGTTTCCAAGAAGAACACCAAGACCTATCAATCCATTATCCAAGCAACCCAAGCAGAGGAAAAATCCCAAGCCAGACTTGAGAACATTGCCCATAACGCCCGCATCAAACAGTTCACCTTTCGTTTCTGAGTTAACCATCACTTTGTCAACCTTGAGCCAGAAGATTAGCCAATTCCGTGTTCATGTCTTGTTCCATCTTCAGATCTTGAAATCTTGTCTCAAATAGCCTTGCATCTTAGTTTCATCCTAGTTTCACCCTTTGCATCAGCATCAAAACCCTAGTTGCATCTCAAGAACATCATAAAAGTTGCATTCATCTTCCTACCAGCATTCTAGAATCAATCCTTGTCATTTGCATTATCCCTTTAAATAGAGCATTGTCCCTTCACCCTTCAATACCTTTTCCACCAGCATCCCCCCATCAGCTTTCCATATCTTTCCAGCAGATCCATCATCTTTTGCTCCAAAACCCAGAGTCCCACCAACACTTAGTGTTCTACCTTTTGAGTTGTTTTTCATCCCCTATCCAAGATCAGAGACCATCATCATCTTTTTGACACAACGTGTTGTCATAAAGAAATCAAACCTTGTCCTTGCATAGCCATCATCTCGAGCAAGAGATTGGAGTGTATTGATAAGAAACTTGTTGACCGAAGATCATCAGTCTATCCTAGGTTGACCCCATCCATTCTCTAATCCTCCATTTGGGAAAAATAGCAGCTCATTTGTTGACCACTCAGTAATCTTTCACCAGCTTTCCACCAGCAACCTATCTTTCCTCCACCGTCTTGATCCATATCCGTTCCATCCAGCTTCCATCATCACCATCTTGATCCCTATCTTTACATTTGCATCTTAGAAGTCATCATCTTTAGAAGTTCATCAACTTTGCATCCATCAACATCTTTTAGCCAAACATCTTGCATACATTTAGCACTTGCATCTCCATGCTTGTTGAGACCAGATCTCGAAAAAGAAGAAGCATGAATCTTTATCCACCAACAACCTCATCCGATCCCAAACTTTTCACCAATGCCATGATGACCTACAATCCCCACATCCAAGCCAGTAACCCATGTGAAGATCCAAACATCCCTTCATCCCCCTTGGCAAACCAAGCATTTGTAAATCCTCCAGAAGGCCCACCAGTGACCAATGCCCTTGTACCGCAACATCAGCAAAGCACATTTGCCCACTATCTACCAAAAAGTACCTCCATCCCACCATCTCTCTATCCACGCATCCCCATCAAAACTATCCAAGTTCCAGCACAAGCATATTCTCTGTTTGACCAATCATTCCCTGATCCTATCATGCAAACACCCCAAGAGCTTTCCACCATTCCCCTTTTCTTGCAAGGAAGCCTCGCTAGTCCCACAACACAAGCTGCAACGCCATCCGCGCCATCTCCTACCCCTTTTGCTTCATCATCTGCTATGGCTGCCCAAGCCCAAATCCAAACCCAAAGTCAGCTTCCACCTCTCACACAAGCTTTTACACCGCCGCCATCCGCAAGTCAAGCAACGCCTTTCACCATCAAAGGAGCACCGTCACCCTTCACCCCCCAAGCACCCATACCTTCTTCTTTGGGGTTAGCGCAATCACTTCCCATTCCAACCTCATCTTTCTCTTGGGTGTTTCCTTCATTTTCCTCCTCACAAGCATCCGCTCAACCACAACCTCAACAAGCTCCTTTCTCTCAAACATCATTCGTGTCCCAAGCTCCTGTTGCTCCTACCATTCCATCATCTGCTGCAGTGCACCCTAACACAAGCTCTCAGTGGGGCCTTACACAAGAAGAAATGAAGGCATGGGGGATCCCATCTCAATCCCTTACATCTATGGTTGCAAATCAACAAACCGCCTTCGCCCAAGTAGCACAGCAGCAACTACCCCAACCACCGCCGGCTTCAAGCTATTCATCCCAAATCCCAAATACCTTCCAGCAAGTTCCACCACCTCAACAGCCAACTTTCCCCAGCTATCTTACCCCATCACCCTTTGCTTCTAGCTTCCCCACATCTGTTCCACCTCTAAGTAACGCAGGTATGCACCCAACTTATATCAGCCAAACCCAAAGCCAACCTCAGTAACTACCACCATCATACCCGCAAGCAGCATCATTCCAACAGCCTCCCCCACAGCAACCACATGTCCCCTTTCAGCAAACAACCATCATTCCTCAACAACAGCAAGTCCCTTGCTATCAGCCTCAGCAAAAAAACCCTATCATCCCCCAGCAACAACAAGTTCCCACCCATCAGTTACAACAGCAAGTTCCAAATGTCCAATATCAGCAAGCAGTCCCACAACAACTGCCAGTTCAACAACAGCAAGCAGCCCAACAACATCAAGCGGTTCCATATCATTTACCATAATATCCCCCTATGCCACACTAGCAATATCCCCAGCAACCATTGCCCCAAAATTAGTTCCAACCCATTTATCCACAGCAAGCGCCATATCCAGTTCCACAACTTCCATCACAAGCAAAAGTCCCAGTTCCCTCGCCACTCAATGCTGAGTGGGAAGCAATGAAAAATGCTCTAAAGGAGCTACAAAGTGGAACAGAGAATAAAACATACAAGTTCGAAGAGGTGTGCTCATATCCCTTCGATCGGTCCATAGCAACTATCCCTTTCCCCAAGCATTTTGAGATGCCCAAGTTCGACAAGTATCAGGGGAAAGGAGATCCAGTAAACCATATCAAAGAGTTCTACATGGCGTGTCAAGAAGTAGCTTACAGTGATAACTATCTTCTGCGCCTGTTTCCCAAAAGCTTGGGAGGAACTGCTGTTGAGTGGTTTTACAAAATACCACATGGGACAATAAAAACCTTTGCTAAACTCTCTGAGAATTTCATCACACACTATGCCCATAATGTGGAGAATGAGTTGTCCTTGCTAGACCTATGCAACTCAAAGCAGAAAGACAGAGAAAGCCTTGTAGAATACTTGCAAAGATGGCAGAATCTTACAACCAGGTTATCATATCAGCCGCCAGAGAAGCATCTAACAAAGATCTTCATTGATAACCTGCATCCAAAGCTATCCCATCACATGCAAATGAACTGTCTCCAGACATACCAAGACATCAAGAGCAAAGGCATAGGCATCGAGAAAGCTCTCCTAGACGAAGGCACTATTCGTCACTTCAAGGATGATTCTAAAAACAAACCCAACAATGATAAATCCTGTTACTGGAATCGTAACAAGAATGTTGTTACAGATGGAGCCACTGACACTAAGAATGTACAATTCATTGTGGCTAGTCCTACACCAGCTCAAACATACCAACCGCCACAAGTGCCCATCTATCAGCAACCACCAGCTCCCGCATATCAAGCACCTATTTATCAGCAGCCTCCTCAAGCTCATCAACCACCTATGCAACAGTATCAGCAGCAATACCAACAGCAATAGCCAGCACGTCAGGACAATCCTATTAACGCAGTTAACGTTGCCCCAAGGCAGAACAAACCCAACAATCAGAACAATCCAAAGAGGACTTTCACACCTTTGGGTGAGCCTCTGGATCAGATCTTTTATCGGCTAGCCAAGGCAAATATGATCACAGATCTGCCCATCCCACAGAAGGATGACAACGCACCAAAGTCTGATTGGTATAAAGAACATGAATACTGTGATTACCATCGTGTGAAGGGGCACACAACATTGAAGTGCATGCGGCTTAAGAACTACATCCAGGATCTCACTGATCGCAAGGAAATCTAGGTCGATGCACCAGCTCAAGCTTCACCCAATGCTGGTTTGCAAATATATCAAAATGTGTTTCCTCAACACGATACCGGGAAGAATCAAGCCAACGCCAATCAGCCTCAAAATCGTGGCAAAGGCAAGCAAGAAGATCACACAGTGGCCTACATCAACTATGACAAGTATGTCGGATGCATAACTCAAGTTAAGCCCATCCAAGATGAGCCCACCATCAATACCATCCACGTCAGAGGGCCGGGTCGACAATGTGCTGCAACTACCCGCAGTGGTAGGATAACTGTTGCCGGTGCTCCTCTGAGGTCAGCTGCTCCTCCAAGGCCAACATCTACTACATCCACAGCACAGTTTAACACCAGGTTAGCATCAAATGCATGCGCAACATAGCATAATACACCAAGTGCACAATACAATATCATAGAGCATCTTGGGAACATGCCAGCCCAAATATCTATCTTGGATTTGCTCCACACATCACCCATCCATCAAGAGATCCTGGACAAAGCTCTAAAAGAAGGCCATGTCCCCATGAACATTAACACAACTCAGTTTGAAACTCTTGTGGGACACCTATCAGCAGCATGTGCCTTATCCTTCAAAGAATCTGATATACCAGATGTCGCTCCTGACCATACTCTCCCTCTCCGCATTGCTGTCATGGTCAGAGATTTTGCCATCAAACGAGTTCTAGTGGATAATGGCTCAGCCCTCAACTTGTGCACGTTAAAATTCATCAAGAAGATCAGGTTCACAGAGGCTGACATACAACATGAACAAATCACTATCAAAGCATATGATAACTTGGAGCGTACCTCTAAAGGTACTATAACTTTGCCTATTCAGCTAGGCCCAGCAGCGCAAGATACTCTCTGCCACGTTGTTGATCTTGACCTACCGTTCAATATCCTCCTCAGTCGTCCATGGATCCATTCCATTAAGGCCGTACCATCTACTTACCATTAGTGCATCAAGTTTCCACATCAAGGCACTGAGGTTAACATCCACGCTGATCCTAACCCCTTCGCATACTGCCTTGCGATGGAAGCATCTTTCCCTCATTCTACTCATTGTCCTGGAACCGATATTGGTACTTCTATTGCTAGCTCATCCCGATCCCATCGCGATCCAGAGACCATCCTCTCTTCCACCTTATCATCCATCAAGATCAACAACCAGGGTTGTGGCGAATACAACCTCAGTGATGCATTTGTTGTAGGGGCTCTTCCACGTGATCCACATACTCAAGGGCGCCCAAGTTGTCAAAACAAGCCTGTTGAGGAACATTATAAGTTCAAGCAAATCGAAAACATGACTTTTGAGTCCCATGGTACCATCAGCAGCAAAGAAATGGATCTAGATATTAACAAATGGTTATACAAAGATCCCCCATCACGTGACACACAACTTCTTGAGTACTTCAAAGAGAAATACCCAATCCCCTACAAAAATGTCACAGAACACTATAACTATCAAGGTGGTGGTCTAGGACCACAAGATGATGGAAATTTGTTTCCTATCATACCATCCCAGAATCCAGAACAGCAAGGACTTGGCTTTAATACCTCTCACCTGCTTGAACAAGAGCCCAATACCACAACTGAGGGCACTAACATGACCAACGTGAACTTTTCGAATAGCCAGGATGACCTTGTGGAAATCGAAGACATCCCCGAAGAGAAAGACATCCGATCCTATGACGATATCTTTGCCGATGACACCCTCCTGGGGACTTCTATTCTCCAACAACTCTCCATTAACCTCATAGATCTTCCCCTCACAAACCCCGACCTCATAGATTGGGACCAACCAAGCATCACACACATCGATGAGTTCCAAAGCGCACAAGCACTCCTAGAATTCATGGGGGCATCAGGTCCAGCAAGCAATCAGGATCCAACATCAACCTCTGTCTAT
The DNA here is from genome assembly GCA_027943335.1 of Chamaecyparis obtusa. Lineage (NCBI taxonomy): Eukaryota > Viridiplantae > Streptophyta > Pinopsida > Cupressales > Cupressaceae > Chamaecyparis > Chamaecyparis obtusa. The sequence continues at coordinate 16,307 of BSBK01012724.1, forward strand.
CAGCTTCACCCAGAAGGATATTTTTGGGAAGAGGCAAGCTTTAGTCGCAAAAATGAAATAGCAAAAGAACATCATGAGTCTTTATGTGAAAACCCCCTTGGGGCACATTCTGATTCCAAAATAGTAAAAACAAAGGGCGTATCTTCTAGTGAAAACCTGGCAATTCAGGCACTAGAAGATGAAGCCTTGCCTCTTCCCCCTATCCAAGATTATAGACCAGAGCAATCTCCAATCATCATAGAAGAGACCAAGCCAATCAACTTGGGAATAGAAGAATGTCCAAGGATCACCTACATTGCAGTCAACCTAACAAAAGGAGAAGAAATGGCTCTTAGCACCTTGCTCAAGGAATCAGTTATCAACTTTGCATGGTCATACGCCCACATGCCTGGGCTTGATCCAAACCTTGTTGTTCATCATCTATCAGTAGATCCAAACATTAAGCTAGTGAAGCAGAAGCTAAGGAAAATGCATCCAAAGGTAGCATTACTAGTTAAAGCAAAGCTTGAGAAGCTCCTTCAAGCAAAAATCATCAGAGCAATTGACTACTCAGAATGGATCTCTAACATGGTGCCAGTCACAAAGCCTTCTGGCGACATCAGAATCTGTACTGATTTCAGGGACTTGAACAAGGCATGCCCTAAGGATGATTTCCCATTGCCAAACATAGACATGCTTGTAGACCTTACAGCGGGTCATGAAATGCTATCACTCATGGATGGGTTTTCCGGCTACAACTAGATTCATATAGCAGAAGTAGATCAACATAAAATAGCATTCACAACCCCATGGGGTACCTTCTGCTACAATATGATGCCTTTTGGGCTAAAGAATGCAGGAGCAACATATCAGCGAGCAATGACAGCGATCTTCCATGACATGATCCACAAGATCCTTGAAGACTATGTGGATGATATCCTTGTAAAATCCAAAACAAGGGATGAACACCTCAACATCTTAGAGTGTGTGTTTGATCATCTGAATCATTATGGCTTAAAGCTTAATCCAAAGAAATGTGTCTTTGGTGTTACATCTGGAAAGCTCCTAGGTTTCATAGTATCGCGACGAGGCATAGAGACAGACCCCAAGAAGGTCAAAGCAATAACAGAGATGCCTCCACCAAGAACACTCAAACAACTCAGAAGCCTACAAGGAAAGCTTCAATTAGTGCGTCGGTTCATTTCTCAGTTAGCAGACAAGTGCCAACCTTTTACGCATCTCCTATGCAAAGACACAAGCTTCAAATGGGATCCCATATGTCAAAGAAGCTTTGATAAGCTCAAGGAGTATCTTGCCAATTCTCCAATCCTAGTACCACCAATTCCAGGACGCCCTCTCATACTCTACATCTCGGCAACCACTACAGCACTGGGGGCACTCTTAGCTCAGCATGATGATGACAACAAGGAGAGAGCCATCTATTACATCAGTCAAACTCTTGTCGGATATGAGCTTAATTATTCACCTATGGAAAAAGCATGCCTTGCAGTGGTCTTTGCCACTCAAAAGCTTAGACATTACATGCTCAGTCACACAATCAAGCTCATTTCAAAGGTGGACCCCCTCAAATATCTACTATCAAAGACAACTCTCACAGGCCGTATGGCAAAATGGGTCATGATACTCAGCGAGTTTGACATCCAGTATATTGATCGCAAAGCAATCAAAGGGCAAGTCATTGCTGATCAGCTAGCAGAAGCACCACTGGTGGATGCCTATCCACTAATCATGGAATTCCCTGATGAACACTTATGCATGATTGAAGAGCAGCCCATGTGGAAACTATACTTTGATGGCTCCTACACATCACATGGATCAGGGGCAGGAATTCTATTCGTCACACCTCACGGTGACTACATCCCAAAATCATTCAAATTGGGATTCCCATGTACCAACAACATTGCAGAATATGAGGCACTCATCTTAGGTCTCAGAATAGCCATTCAGTGGAATATCATAGAATTACAAGTATTTGGAGATTCACAGCTGATTATCAAACAAGTCCTAGATGAATATCAGACAAAGGATGACAAGTTGCTACCTTACAAAGAGCTGGTGGACAAACTGCAAGAGCATTTCCTACATCTACAGTTCACACAGATCCCAAGACTTCAGAACAAAGCAGCGGACGCAATGGCAACCATTGGATCCTTGTTAGAAATCCCACGCGACGCATCACAGTGTGAATTCCTAGTCGAGCAGCTACATACGCCAGCTTATGAGAATGCTGATGCAGAAATGGTATGTGTCTTGGTTGGTCCTCAATCCCCATGGTACCATGACATCTATGCATATCTAAAAAATGGTATCATATCTCCCCATCTCACCAATAACCAACGCCAAAACCTTATTCGCAGAGCTTCCCGCTACACTCTTGTAGCCAACACCCTATATTGTCGCGGGTATCACAATGTCCTATCTAGATGTTTAGATTCAAACAAGGCCATCCCGGCCTTACAAAAAGTTCACGCTGGAATTTGCGGTGCCCACACAAGTGGCATGGTTCTAGCAAAATAGCTGCTTAGAGTTGGATATTATTGGCCAACAATGGAACATGATGCATGTGAATTTTTCAAGAAATGTCTCCCATGTCAACAACATGCCAATTTGATACATGCACTAGCACAGGATCTACAGCCTATTGCACCACCGTGGCCTTTTTCATGTTGGGGCCTTGACCTCGTTGGTTTGATCACCCCCCTCTCTTCAGATGGACACAAGTATATCATAACAGCCACAGAGTACTTTAACAAATGGGTTGAAGCGATTCTGCTCACCCTAACTACTGGCATCCAAATATCCAAGTTCATCCTTTACCACATCATCTTCCGCTTCGGCATACCATCTACCATTTTCACAGACCATGGCACACCTTTTGAAAACTAGCATGTGGATGATCTGTGTGCCAGACTCCACATCCATCACCATTTCTCTAGTCCATATTTCCCTCAAGGAAATGGCCAAGCTGAGGCAACTAACAAAACTATCTTGAAAATCCTCAAGAAGGTTGTCAATGATTCTGGTCGTGACTGGCACCTCCAAATCAATCCCGCCCTTTGGGCCTACCGCACTTCTTATCGCACTCCCACAGGCACCACCCCATAATCTCTTGTATATGGTGCTGAAGCCGTTCTACCGATCGAGGTTGAGCTCCCATCCTTGCACGTCTCCATGAAGAACTATACAACTGATGAAGACTATCGTGTGGCCCGGCTCACACAGCTAGATCTGCTAGATGAAAAGAGACAGCAAGCTTACGATCACCTGGTGGCATACCAAAATTGACTCAAAAGGAGTTATAACAAAAAGGTCCATCCTAGACAATTCCAGGTTGGTGACATGGTCCTTAAAGAAAATCAGAAGGTCCTAGCAAATAGAGAAAAGAAAGGCAAGTTTGAGCCTACTTGGTTGGGGCCCCTATGTTGTCACCGCATCCTTCGGCTCAGGAGCCTATCAGCTATCAACACCAGAAGGTGAGCCCTTGAATGATCCTATCAACATCATCCATCTGAAGAGGTTCTATGCCTGAACCTGATCCTGCATATATCAGAAAATCCAAAAACATTCAAAAAAGCAAAAAAAGCAAAAAAAAAGCAAAAAAGAAAAAAAGAAAAGAGAAAGAGAAAATAATCGTCCAAACGGTGAAAACTTGGCAATTCAAGCACCTTGGACAAGTATGTTGGTGAAAACCTGGTAAACAGGTGCCAACATAGTAAACTGGGCTATTTATCTATTCAGTTGTCCTTTCAGCTACCGTCCTCTTCCTCCATCCATAACAGATCTCCCAGCAGTTCCATCTCCCCTATCCTCCAAGCATTCGGCTTCCATCTTCCTCCAACCCATCTGCAATCCATATCCTATTCCAAAGCTTTGTACCATATCTTGTACCATATCCCTTTCCCTTTCCTATACAGCGCTTTCCTCCTTGTATTTATCCTTCTTGTCTCCATCCTAGTGAGAGTCCCGCCGAGTGTGATCTTCCTATCCCCAATCCTGAGCTTCTGTACATATCCCTTGTGCATATCGTTCCTCCTTGTTGTACATAACCTTTGTCCGTCCTGCAGCAGCATTTGATCAAATATCTTGTCCCATCCCCAGCCTCAGAAAATTTGTAGTCCCACTCAGGCCTTGTGCTTCAGCAACATCAATTGATGACTTATCCTTGCTCATCCTGATTATTCCTTGAACTTCAGCTTTTTGCCAGCGAACAACTACACTTATTCTCTCACCAACCCATGGGTCCTTAAGGATATATCGTTCCTCCTGTCTGACCTAATCTTCCATCCTGGTCCTTGAGGATATATCGTTCCTCCTGTCCGACCAATCTTCCCACCATCAATCAAACCTAATCTCTCTCCTTGGCAAAGGATGTCTTTTTGGAGTTATCATTTTGATCTTGGATTTTTTGTCCTTTGGGTCTTGTTAATCTTTTTGGCTTCTCTTTATCCCACCAGGGTCACCACAATTCTTTATATCACAATGTGCTGCGTGTGCAGATAATCTGGGGCAAGGTCTTTTGATCTTTCATTTCTGCCTGTGAGTCAGTTGTGTGTTTGTGGTTCCTTCAGCATCGGATCCGCCATGTCGCCTCTGCGCTTCATGTGTGATGTTGGGGCAACCCTGTGTGTTTGTTTAGCGTCAGTCCTCATCAGTCCTCTGCGACGTTGTTGACAGGCCTCGTGATCCCAGTATCTTTGGCAGGTCTCTAACATAGCTATATTAAATCTAGGTTGTGCACTCCCGTTTGCACTTGGAGCTATCTGGTCCCTTGCATTTATCATATAGATTAATCTTGCATCTTTACATATAGCTGCATCTTGCATCTTGCATTTCCATCTCATCTTGCATTCACCCATCTTTGCTCTTGGAAGCTTGGTAATTTATCTCCCCTGCTTCCTCAGTCGTTCCTTCTCTGTTTCCTTTCGAGAAAATTCCACAATGTTTACTCCTTGCGTTATTTTCTTGAGGGGGCACAATCCCTTATTCCTCTAAATTCTAGCATGGGGCATCTTATTTTCTTGTCTTTGAAGCCATGCCACTTGCGGCATCGCATCAAAGAAGGGCAAAATGTAGACACCTAAAAATCCTTTAGAAAATAAAGTATTTTTATTTTCTGAAAAATCCCTGATGACATCATCATTTATTAATTAATTAATTATTTAATTAATTAATTTATTTTTATGTCATTAAATCCCTTTTTCTTAATTAAAAATATTTAATTAAGAAATCCCTCCCAAAAATATTTAAATCTTATTTAAACATTAATCCCCTATTTATTAATTATTTTAATTAATAAATTGACCAAAAATCCCCCAAAAAAATAATTAATTTATTTTTTGACCAAAATTTGGCCAATTTTCTTAAGACCACTAACCTCTTCCAAAATCTTCTAATTCCTTCTTAATTTTGATTAAAAGGCTAATCCCATCTTTTCTAACCCTAATCTCAACTCAAAATATTTAATTAAGATTAAATATTTAATTTTCATATTTATTGAAAATATTTCAATAAATTTTCTCAAACTTAAGCTTTTGGAATGAATAAACTTTTATTCCATAAAACCTAGGAGAATTCTAGACTCTTCTAGAAACTTCTCAACCCAACCTCTTCACCCATCCTAATCCTAAAATCCCCTAATCCTAATCCTAATCCCCTTTCTAATCTTGTCACATTCCATTAGCAAAAGGTTTACCAAAACTTATGCTAACCTCCTCTTAGTCATCCTCCTTAGTCAACAAAGATGGCCACCTCTTGGCCACCTCTTGCAAATGCATTTAAGGATGCATTTAAGCCTTCCTTATCTTTCTTACATGCATTCATTATGCATTTAAGACCTTCTTATCCCTTCCTTGCCACCTCTTGGCCTTGGGCACATTTACCAAATTGTGCACATGCCCTCAAACTTTCAACTCAATCCTCCCTTGACACTTGTCCTTGACTCAACCCTAACCTTAGCCCTAACTCTGACTCATCCTTTTTAACCAAGCCCTTCCCTTTTCCTATAAATACCCTCACTTCCTAAGGAAAATCATCTTTTAACTCTCAAACTCAATAGCAAAGTTATAATGCCATTTTCATTCTAGCATAAGCATAAACTCATCATTTTAGATCATTTTCAAGCTTAAATCATATTTAAATTAGCTTAATTGGATTAACATAGATTCATTTCTTGTTTAATCAATCTTAGTTCATCTTTTAGCTTTGCATATTTGTGTGTTCTTGAGGCCTTTGAGGCAAAATAGGTTCCTCATACCTATTTTGTGTCATTTTGGGTCTTCTTGATCCTCAAATCATCCTATTTGCATGCTCCAAGTGCTTGAGTTTGCACACCCACATCCATTTATATCCAAGCATATCAAACGGTGCATGGGCGCATCCGTTTTAGGCTTAAACTGAGGTGGCTTTGATTTTAGTTTGTTTACCATTAAATTTGATTTGATAATATGCTATGACGTTTGTTTGTCTTTGGCCTTCAAAACAGGTTTAGGTGCACACTCAAATCCTAGTCTACACTACCATTTTATGTGAAAGAGAAGATGGTCAACAATTTTAAAAGCTCTCATTCTTGAATGGTACATACATAGATTGCGGAGGTTTGCGATGTTTGCCAATTTGTCAACATATGGAGAGTACACATGCAATCGGTAACAAAATAGTGGATTTTGGAAAATATAAGACTGTGACATACAATCTAAAAGATGGAAAAGATGCTAAAAGATGTGATTTAGTAATTGAAAAAATTCCAGTGTATCAATTCATGGACATTTTTTGTAAAATATTTATTTGAGTATGCAAGGCATACACATAGAGCACGATGGTTGGATATGCAATTCAAGTTGTGCAAGGACACATTCCCACTTGATACCATTGTTTTAGTTGTGGACTTTGCAGAGAACTACACACTACAACCACAGAATGAGGTGCAAGCAAAGTATTACAGCTCTCAATAGGTTGCTATATTTGTTCATGTAGCATTCATGCATGCACCAAATAGTACAGAGGAGAATAGGAAGATATTGAGGGAGTATCATTTTTATATCAGCAATGATCACTCACATTCTATAGAGTTTGTACATGGTGGCTTTCAACTATTTTATGGTCATTTGGCAAACAGGGGCATAAAATATCATTGACATATGATTTGGTCAGATAATTGTGCATCCCAATTCAAGAATTCTTGGATGTTTTATTGGTTGTGTAGGACGCATAAGATCACTAGAATTCAATATATGTGGAATTTCATAGAGGCTGGTCATGGAAAGGGAGATCAAGATGGCGCAGGTGCATGTATTAAAAGAGCCTTAGCACGTGAAGAATTAAAGTACAAATAGAAAGCAACATTGTTAGATGCGGGATGTATTGTCTAGTGGTGTAATGCTAAAATGGGTCTAGGTAATGAAGGTGAGTCTACGGTTCATAGATTTTTTTGGTTGATGGATGAGACTAACATTGCACCATATGAGGATTGTTGTACATTGACAGGATCGAGTGAGCTACACTCTTTTAGAAGTTGTAATGAAGGTTCATGGAATATCCACACATGACATATGGCATGCTTTTGTTCATCATGTATATATGAAGATTGGGATGGGTGTGAGTCAAAGGAATGAGTTGATGAATGGTATACACATATTTTGAGTCCACTTGCCTCCTATCATCCCCATGAATCACTACAACTAATAGAAATGGAATCATCTATTGACTTTGATCGTTTATCTGATCTAGTACAACCAAGTTTGTATTTTCCACATACAAATAATCTCAAATTTAGTACTTTATCATAAATATTTAGTAAACTAATGTCCTCATTATGTTTATATCATTACAGGCCATGTTTTTGTTGTTATTTCACTTGAAGACAATGAAGAAGGGATATATTATTATTTGTGTTGTTGTGTAGAGACAAAAAAGAAATTGGATCACTCGGTTATCAATGGTGAAGAATTAGAATACCCTATAGGAGCAGTGGTTGTAACTGGTACATGGCTTAGACGGTATGCTATGAAGAACCCTAGGTTGTGGTTGTTTGAGGATTGGGAGACACATAGAAAGATTCCTCATTATTCAAACCTCGTCGTTGCATCAAATGTCCACTTAATCAGAAATGGGGGAAGACCACAAAATAAAACTCCTTGGAAGGTTCATGAGTCAGACCACGAGGCAATACTTGAGACAATCAAGGGTAGGGAAGACCCAATTGGTTCATTGGACTAAATGGAGATACAAAATATCATAACATGTCAAATTTATATAGCATTGTAAATTGGGTGGAATGTAAATTGCTCGTGTATTACCCTATATGTATAATAGGAAGTTTGTAACATTTAATGACAACGTTTCTCTTCTATTTTGTGGGGCAATACCAGAAGGTTTTCTCTACTCAGCTCTTTCCTCTAGTGCTCCTATTGAGTTGAGTTGTAAAAATATTTCTCATTATTAATAAAAAAAACTTTATAATAGAAATCTTACAGTTCAGAGATTTTTCATAGCATACATAGCATAATTCATATATTCTTTACATACACTAAGATCCCAGTTCAACATTAACTTCCACACATAAACCCAAGCCAAAACCAACTTCTAAACAAGCCTGCCATAAACACCACGTACAAAAAACCTATAATCTTCCAACAAAACCTAACCCAGAGCAGTAGGAAACTTGGTAACAGCCTTACTTCCTTCAGAAGTAGCATGCCTAGCCAGCTCTCCAGGAAGAACAAACTTGATAGCAATCTCAATTTCTTTGGAGGAAAGTGTCACGATCTTGTTATATTTCAGCAGAGAAGCAGCCTCAAGAGTAATCTTATAAAAAATATCAATCATGAAGCTCTCCATGATATCCATGGAAGCACTAGATATTCCCTTGGAGGGATGCACTTATTTCAACACTTTGTATATTAACCTTTTGTAACTTCCTACACTTCTCTTCCTCTTCTTTTTCTTATTCTCTTCCTTTTGAACATCACTTTCTTTTCTTTTCTCAGCTTTGGAGAATCCTTTACTTCATTCTCCCCTTTCATACCATCTACTTTAAGACCCAAAACCCCCTAGAAACTAGGGCTCGCCCAATGTCTCATCTCCCAGCACCATAGAAACTGAACCAAAGTTCATTCACCATCATTTGACCATCCTATGATGGATTCATGCATAAAATACCCCCCTCCAATGGCTAGAATGTCTACTGTTGTACCCTTGCACCAATTTCATGACCCTTATGCTCCCTTCAAACTTATCAAACTCCTTCTATCCTTGAAATATTTCATGATCCTTATGCACCCTTTAAAGTAATGTCTGCTTTGGGAGGAAGATTATAATTTCCATATTTGCACAAGCCTTGAAATATTTTTTTCATTATCTCTCTCCACCTCCGCTCTCTCAATTTAGTCCTCTCCCTCTCCACTGCACTCAGCTTAGCCATCCTTACCTACTCTTTAACAAAGATTCTCCAAAATTTGTATACAAAGGCATCCTACAGGAAAAAATGAAAAGTTTCCCAGAGAATATCCTACATCTTTTGACCAATTGAGGAAGCAAAAAATAAGTGAATAAGCAATTGGCTACCAGCCATAGAGAAATTACAAGACTTTGAAAAAAAAATATTCTTTCTTGATGCTAAACTCATTTGATGTGGCTGTATATGCTATGTACGTTGTACTTTACAAAGTGTTTTATGAAATTATCTAATTTCAACTTATTATATGATGCAGCCAAGTGTCGACACAGTCATTATATATGGTATGTTTTACTATTTATTTTTTTAAGAACGAATGCTTCTAGTGAATCCAAATTTAGTTGTTATAAAGATGAGATGTTAGTGAATGACTTCTTCCTAATACTACTCTTCCACTAGATCCATATTTCAACCCTTTTGTGGATCTATAGGCTCAATCATGAGCCCATAGGATTGGCCAAGAGAAAACTGTGATTACATATCAAATGATTACAAAATGTTCATTTGAGGAGAAAATATTGCAAAGATCAAGAAGAAAATTGGCTATGGAAAATCTAGTCATGAATTCTATTAAGAATGAAACTATTAAGGAATTTCATGATATATTACTCAACAGTGAAAGGAATATTCTTAATGACAAATATTTCTATTAGAAATGCCTATTCGTCAATGGCCTTGCATTTACAGGACTTGGGCATTATCCTTGAAATGTAAGTTCATTGCCACCTTTGGCAAGGCAGTCTCACTCCTCATTTTACAACAAAGGGCAGCCATCTATGGTCCAAGGTTTTAATTTAGCTGATAAGTGGAGAACTTCTCAAGGTACCAATCTCTTTTGTAGAGAAGTTCCTTCTTCATCTCAAGGTTCTCATTTAGGTGACCAACTCCTTCGAGGTCCTCAAATAGACCCATTAATTTCCCAAATTGGTTCATTAGCAAGAAAATAATTTGGTCATGCACTTCATTCTAGCACCACAAATATTTCTATTAGAAATGACTATTCATCAATGGCCTTGCATTTACAGGACTTGGGCATTATCCTTGAAATGTAAGTTTGTTGCCACCTTTGGCAAGGTAGTCTCACTCCTCATTTTACAACAAAGGGCAGCCATCTATGGTCCAAGGTTTTAATTCAGCTGACAAGTGGAGAGCTTCTCAAGGTACCGATCTCTTTCATAGAGAAGTTCCTGCTTCATCTCAAGGTTCTCATTTAGGTGACCAACTCCTTCGAGGTCCACAAATAGACCCATTAATTTCCCAAATTGGTTCGTTAGCAGGAAAAGAATTTGGTCATGCACTTCATTCTAGCACCACAAATATTTCTATTAGAAATGAGTATTCATCAATGGCCTTGCATTTACGGGACTTGGGCATTATCCTTGAAATGTAATTTCATTGCCACCTTTGGCAAGGTAGTCTCACTTCTCATTTTACAACAAAGGGTAGCCATCTATGGTCCAAGGTTTTAATTCAGCTAACAAGTGGAAAGCTTCTCAAGGTACTGATCTCTTTCGTAGAGAAGTTCCTAGTTCATCTCAAGGTTCTCGTTTAGGTGACAAACTCCTTCGAGGTCCACAAAAATTCCCATTAATTTCCCAAATTGGTTCATTAGCAGCCAAAGAATTTGGTCATGTACTTCATTCTAGGTCCACTACTTCGAGAGACTTGAGTTTAAATGGAGACTGTTTGTTCCCAAACATGCCCCAATCAAGCAGATGAACTAGATGTTGCTTGAGTAAAGAAGATAGTGGTTTATTAAAGCATCTACATTATCCCACTTGCTATTAGTTACTAATTTTTGAGCGGCTTGCCAAGTGCTTCTATGTGAGATTTTTGTAATATATAATGTCCTCATGCAAGTACATGCCACTCACAGTCGTTCGATCACCACCGATGACTCTGTGTTGAAGTGTCCCTCAAGGTCCCTTAAGCATGAAATCAGTGATCTTTGTACGGTCATATACCAGAACTCGTGTGAGGTAGCATGGATCCATCAATTTCTATGTTGTTCGATCCCTACCAATGACTCCATGCTGTAGTGTTCCTCAAGGTCTGTTAAGCATGGAATTGATGATCTTTGTGGGATCATATCTTGGAGCTTGTGCGAGGTAGAATGGATCCATCAGTTTCTATGGGACCATGTTGTTGGGGCTACAAAAGCCTATCTCAATTTTTGGACATTCAACTTCATTTAAAATCGACAACACATTCTCAATCGGTGTTAGAACTTAAAGTGTTCCTTAGCTGAAATAGCCAACATTGTGTATCTTTCAAACCATTAGTCATAGCATCAAACTGTCTATTCCAATAGCTCCAAATGGCTAGGTAAATGCTAGTGGCAACCTCGTTCACCATGCACAGTCGTTTGATCCCCACCGTCAACTCTATGCTGAAGTGTCCCTCAAGGTCCCTTAAGGATGGAATCAACAATATTTGTGGGGTCATATCTCAGAGCTTGTGTGAGCTGCAATAGATCTATTAGTTGCTATGGGAGCATGTTGTTGGGGCCTACAAAATCTTGTCTTGGTTTTTGGAGATTCAACTTCATTTAAAATAGTCAACACATTCTCAGTTAGTGTCAGAACTTAAAGTGTTCCTCAGTTGAAATAGCCAACATTGCATATCTTTCCAACTTTTGGTCGTAGCATCAAACCATCTATTCCAATAGCTCCAGATGGCTGGGTAAATGCTAGTGGCAACCTCGTTCACCACACACGGTCATTCGATCCCCGTCGATGACTCTGTGATGAAGTGTCCCTCAAGGTCCCTTAAGCATGGAATTGGTGATCTTTACAGGGTCATATCTCGGAGCTCATGTGAGGTAGAATCAATCCATTAGTTTCTATGGGACCATGTTGCCAGGATCTACAAAAGCCTATCTCAGTTTTTAGAGATTCAACTTTGTTTAAATTTGGCAACACATTCTTGGTCGGTATCAGAACTCAAAGTGTTCCTCAGCTGAAATAGAAAATGGCATATCTTTCCAACCATCAGTCATAGCATCAAATGGTCTGCTCCAATAGTTCTAAATGGCTGGTTAAATGCTAATGGTAACCTTATTTTCCACACATAGTCATTCGATCCCCGCCGATGACTCCATGCTGAACTATCCCTCAAGGTCCCTTAAGCATGGAATCGGTGATCTTTGTGGGGTCCTATCTCAGAGCTCGTGCAAGGTAGAATTGATCCATCAAGTGCTATAGGACCATGTTGCTAGGGCCTACAAAAGCCTATCTTAGTTATCAGAGATTCAACTTTGCTTAAATTTGACAACACATTCTCGGTCGGTGTCAGAACTCAAAGTGTTCCTCAGCTGAAATGGCCAACGTTGCGTATCTTTCCAACCATCGACCATAGTATCAAACCATCAGTTCCAATAGCTCTGAATGGTTGGATAAATGTTAGTGGCAACCTCATTCACCACACATAGTCATTCTATCCCCGTCGATGACTCCATGCTAAAGTGTCCCTCAAGGTCCCTTAAGCATGAAATTGGCAATCTTTGTAGGGTCATATCTCGAAGCTCATGCGAGGTAGAATCAATCCGTTAGGTACTTTGGGACCACATTGTTGAGGCCTAAAAAATTCTTTCTCTATTTTTAGAGATTCAACTTCATTTAAATTCGGCAACACATTCTCAGTCGGTGTCATAACTCAAATAGTTCCTCAACTGAAATAGCCAATGTTGCGTATCTTTCCAACCGTCAGTCATAGCATTGAACCGTCTATTCCAATAGCTCTGGATTGCTGAGTAAACACTAGTAGAAACCTCATTTTCCATGCATAGTCATTTGATCCCCACCGATGACTCTGTGTTGAAGTGTCTCTCAAGGTCCTTTAAGCATGGAATCAATGATCTTTGCGGGGTCACATCTCAGAGCTCGTGCAAGGTAGAATCAATCTGTCAATTGCTACAGGACTATGTTGCTAGGGCCCACAAAATTCTATCTCAATTTTTAGAGATTCAACTTCGTTTAAAATTGGCAACACATTCTCAGTCGATGTCAGAACTAAAAGTATTCCTTAGCTGAAATGGCCAACATTGTGTATCTTTCGAACCATCAATCGTAGCATCAAACCGTCAGTTCCAACAACTCCAGATGTCTGGGTAAACGTTAGTGGAAACCTTGTTCACCATGAAAAGTCATTCAATCCCCACTGATGACTTCATGCTGAAGTGTCCCTCAAGATCCCTCAAGCATGGAATCAGTTATCTTTGTGAGGTCCTACATCGGAACTTGTGCAAGGTAGAATTGATCCATTAGATGCTACAGGACCGTGTTGCTGGGGCCTACAAAAGCCTATCTCAGTTTTTAGAGATTCAACTTCATTTAAATTTGGTAACATATTCTCGGTCAGTGTTAGAACTCAAAGTGTTCCTTAGCTAAAATGAACAATGTTGCGTATCTTTCCAACCATTGATTGTACCATTTAACCATATATTCCAACAGCTCTAAGTGGCTGGGTAAATACTAGTGGCAACCTCATTTGCCACATATTCATTTGATCCTCGCTGAAAAATCCACACTGAAGTGTCCCCTGAGGTCCCTTAAGCATGGAATCGGTGATCTTTGCGGGGTCATATCTCAGAGCTCATGCGAGCTAGAATCGATTCATCATGTGCTATGGGACCGTGTTGTCAGGGCCTACAAAATTTTATCTCAGTTTTTAGAGATTCAACTTTGTTTAAATTCAACAACACATTCTCAGTCGGTGTCATAACTCAAAGTGTTCCTCAGCTAAAATGGTCAACATTGTGTATCTTTCCAACCATCGATCATAACATCGAACCATGAGTTCCAACAGCTCTGGATGGTTAGGTAAATTCTAGTGGTAAACTCATTCACCACACACAGTTGTTTGATCCTCGCTGATGACTACATGCTAAAGTGTCCCTCAAGGTCCCTTAAGCATGGAATCAGTGATCTTTGTGGGGTCCTATCTCAGAGTTCATGCAAGATGGATTCGATCCATCAGGTGCTACGAGACCGTGTTGCCAGGGCCTACAAAAGCCTGTCTTGGTTTTCAGAGATTCAACGTCATTTAAATTCAGCAACACATTCTCGGTCGGTGTTAGATCTTGAAGTGTTTCTTAACTGAAATGACCAATGTTGCATATCTTTACAACCATCAGTCATAGCATCAAATCATCCATTTTAATAGCTCCAGATGGCTGGATAAACGGTAGTGGCAACATCATTCACCATGCATAGTCATTCAATCCCTACCGATGACTCTATACTAAAGTGTCCATTAAGGTCCCTTAAGCATGGAATCGACAATCTTTGCGCAGTCATATCTTAGAGCTCATGCAAGGTAGAATCAATCCATCATGTGCTACAGGACCGTGTTGTTAGTGCCTAAAAAATTCTATCTCAGTTTTTAGAGATTCAACTTCGTTTAAATTCGGCAGCACATTCTCGGTCAGTGTCAGAACTGAAAGTGTTACTCAGCTGAAATGGCCAACATTGTGTATCTTTCAAACCATCAGTCGTAGCATCAAACCATCTATTCCAATAGCTTTGGATGGCCGGGTAAACACTAGTGGCAACCTCATTCACCATGCATAGTCGTTCGATCCCCACCGATGACTCTATGCTGAAGTGTCCCTCAAGGTCCCTTAAGCATAGAATTGAAGATCTTTGCAGGGTCATATCTCAGAGCTCGTGCGAGGTAGAATCGATCCATGAGTTTCTACGGGGTTGTATTTCTAGGGCCTACAAAAGCCTATCTTAGTTTTCAAAGATTCAATTTCATTTAAATTTGGCAACACATTCTTGGTCGGTGTCAGAACTCAAAGTGTTCCTCAGCTAAAATAGCCAATGTTGCGTATCTTTCCGACCATCGATCGTAGCATCAAACCATCAGTTCCAAATGGCTCTAGATGTCTGGGTAAATGCTAGTGGCAACCTTTTTCACCACACATAGTCATTCGATCCCCACCGATGACTTCATGCTGGAGTGTCCCTCAAGGTCCCTCAAGCATGAAATCGGCGATCTTTGTGGGGTCATATCTTAGAGCTCGTGCAAGGTAAAATCGATCCATCAGGTGATATGAGACCATGTTTCTGGGGCCTACAAAAGAATGTCTTAGTTTTCAGAGATTCAACTTCATTTAAATTTGACAACACATTCTTGGTTGGTGTCAGAACTCAAAGTGATGTAGGCGCTTTTCAAAAGTCCAATCATTTCGAATATCTTGGATTCTACATGCATTTTAAATGGTTATTTTTAATAATGTAATGGTTGGGTCTTTGTTTCAATGGTTATTTTATTAATCTAGTGAGTCGGTAGAAGTATTTAAGATATAATAAATGATGGGTTTGTATAATCCATGGTACATCTCTAGTTTAGGTAATTTACCTAGAACTTACTCAAATCGGTCATTTGTGTCATGGAAGTTAAAATTAGTTAGAAAGTTAGTTGGTTAGTTATTGGGTAGTATTCGGTTTTGGGAGTTCTTTACTTATGCAAGGAAGAACTCGAGAATGGGGGTAGTAGAGTAGTGTAGGGGAATGCATAGAATCAATGAAGAAAGATGTAATGGGAAATTTCAAAATGAAAAGAAGAATTAGATTTTTTGTTAAGAACTTCGGTTCTTCAATTTATCATTTGTAATTCTTTGTTCTTAGATTTCCTAATGATTATGAATTAAGTTGTATTTGGAAATCTTTGTTATTTACAATTCAACTTTGAAGATACTCTCTGAATTCTCAGTTCATATATATCTTTTGAATTTGGTTTTGAGGGTGCATTATTAACAGAGTTTATTTTATTGATGTAATCGGTTTTTGATCTTTTGAGGAAGAATATAATAGTGGAAACTATTGGTATTTATTGAAGAAGTTTAATGTTTATTTGAAATCGGTTTTGGAATAGTCCTAAAAGGAATGCTAGAATAGGTTTATGTGACAGAGATGTAATGTTTATGAATTAGGTTTCATTCTCTTCTGGAAAATGATTTTAAAAAGATTGTTTTGATATATATCAGGCTCAAGAAACTATTCTTGTAGTGTGTCATTTTGTGATAGTGTGGAGTGGTTTTATGATAGTGCTAAGTGTTCGAAAGTATTAACACCAAACAGTTAAAGAAACCGTTGTATTCATTACTAGTCAGTTTATGCTGCATGGAGACCGAGATACTTATTTTCAATAGTCACTTTTGCGAGTGACCCGAGAGCATTTGAAGGTTAAAGAAACTTGTGTTTTCTCTGTAGTCATTCTTGTTGAAACCAAAGAAGAGGCTATATCTCAAGTTGTTTGTGACAGTCAAACAGACCCGTGAGAAACATAATTGCCGAGGCATTTCCTTGAAGGAAGTCGTAACTTATTGATGAGTTGATATAGTTCAGGTGATATTGGAGATGTGTTTTTATTTGGCATTTGGTGTTGAGGGAAGTTAAATGAGAATGATCATGCTTCAGTAAACCTGCATGGTGATACCAACCCGAGTTTACAAATGAACTGAAGACCTGCAACATTTATCAAAGCTTGGTGAATCACAGATTGGTTGAGTAGCATAACAGTGAGCCAATGTTGTTATATTGTTAAGTGCTTTTATTATTGTTGGAATGTGATAAGGTTATGAACCTCTAATCAATGTTTACAATGAAGAATACTGAAGAATTTGTAGACATTAAAGAATATTTTGATACTGAAAGAAAGTTGATAAAAGATATGTAGTTTTGAAGGGATTATTCATCCTCTCTTCATCAAGTGGTATCAGAGTAGGAAGCTCTTGAGCATGTGATAGTGGAAATCACACTAGGACCTAATGGTGATGAAATATATTTGATTTCAAAGTATGTTTTTAACAAGTTTGTGCAGATAGGTTGTCAGATTTTCTTGGTGCTGAGTACCCATTTTTGAATGATTTTGGGGGAAACCAAATCTAACTTGGTCAACTAGATTTGAGTCCTTCACGAGAATTCAGAGATGCTGGATCAGTAACAAGTTACAATAGTGGAAGGTAAATAAGAAATGTCAAAATTTCTATTGAAATTAGATGCATGGATTGCATATGAGGAAGCGCTAGAGAAAAAGAAAAAGAAAGAAGAAATAGAAAAGAGAAAAGAGGAAACAAGAAGAAAGAAGATGGAAGAAAACTTAATGGCATATGAAATGAAGTTAGATATGATGGACAAACAAGATCAAGTGATCCTTGAACTAATTGAAGCCTAGATAGTATTTGAAGAAGCCGAAGTGAAGAGTTGTCCATTGGAAGGACAAGAGGAGACAACAGATACTGGTGAAGAGCAAAAGGATGTGGATGAACCTTGTGTTGAGAAGGTTCTGGTTGAATTCAGAGACGCTAAAAATATTGTTGATTTGGGAAACGAGATTCTGAATAATGGAGAGCTTGATATGGATCATGATGATCATATAATTCATGATATGATCTCACATGAAGATGAGTCCTTAGTGTTGGATAGCATGGAGGATGACATGAAAATTGTTCACAATGCAAGAGTTTTTGTAGTGGCTAGAAATTAAGATGAAGACATTTTCTTGAAGGATCAATTCAGTGTTCATCTTGATGGAGATGAACTATTGGTTTTTTATGACATATTTTATGCAGATAATGAGGAAACATATTTGGTGAATCCTATTGCTTATGGATGCATGCACTTTGAAGATTTGGTTTTGAGCAATCTTTTTCACCTTGGAGAATACATATCTGAGATATTGGTAGCAATTTTTCTTGCAGGAGGAAACATACCACCATGGAATTGGAAGTCTCGAAAGAAGGCTAATTCAAAGGGACTTGAATTCTTTTGTCATGGGGAGCATGATGCAGGCACATTCCAAAAGTCCAAACATTTCAAATATCTTGGATTCTACATGCATTTTAAATGGTTTTTTTTAATAATGTAATGGTTGGATCTTTGTTTCAATGGTTATTTTATTAATCTAGTGAGTTGGTAGAAGTATTTAAGATATAATAAATGATGGGTTTTTATAATCCACGATACATCTCTAGTTTAGGTAATTTACCTAGAACTTGCTCAAGTTAAAATTAGTTAGAAAGTTAGTTGGTTAGTTATTGGGTAGTATTCGGTTTTGGGAGTTCTTTACTTATGCAAGGAAGAACTCGAGAATGGGGGTAGTAGAGTAGTGTAGGGGAATGCAGAGAATCAATGAAGAAAGATGTAATGGGAAATTTCAAAATGAAAAGAAGAATTGGATTTTCTGTTAAGAACTTCAGTTCTTCAATTTATCATTTTTAATTCTTCATTCTTAGATTTCCTAATGATTATGAATTAAGTTGTATTTGGAAATCTTTGTTATTTACAATTCAACTTCGAAGATACTCTCTGAATTCTTTGTTCATATATATCTTTTGAATTTGGTTTTGAGGGTGCATTATTAACAGAGTTTATTTTATTGATGTAATTGGTTTTTGATCTTTTGAGGAAGAATATAATAGTGGAAACTATTGGTATTTATTGAAGAAGTTTAATGTTTAGTTGAAATCAGTTTTGGAATAGTCCTAAAAGGAATGCTAAAAAAAGTTTATGTGACAAAGATGTAATGTTTATGAATTGGGTTTCATTCTCTTCTGGAAAATGATTTTAAAAAGACTATTTTGATATATATCGGGTTCAAGAAACTATTCTTGTTGTGTGTCATTTTGTGACAGTGTGGAGCGGTTTTATGACCGTGCTAAGTGTTCGAAAGTATTAACACCAAACAGTTAAAGAAACCATTGTATTCATTACTAGTCATTTTATGCTGCATGGAGACCAAGATACTTATTTTCAATAGTCACTTTTGCAAGTGACCCGAGAGCATTTGAAGGTTAAAGAAACTTGTGTTTTCTCTGTAGTCATTCTTGTTGAAACCAGAGAAGAGGCTATATCTCAAGTTGTTCGTGACAGTCAAACAGACCTGTGAGCAACATAATTGTTGAGGCATTTCCTTGAAGGAAGTCATAACTCATTGATGAGTTGATATAGTTGAGGTGATATTGGAGATGTCGTGTTTGTATTTGGCATTTGGCATTGAGGGAAGTTAAATGAGAATGATCATGCTTCAGTAAACCTACATGATGATACCAACCTGAGTTTGCAAATGAACTGAAGACCTGCAACATTTATCAAAGCTTGGTGAATCACAAATTGGTTGAGTAACATAACAATGAGCCAATGTTGTTATATTGTTAAGTGTTTTTATTATTGTTAGAATGTTATAAGGTTATGAACCTCTAATCAATGTTTACAATGAAGAATACTGAAGAATTTGCAGACATTAAAGAATATTTTGATACTGAAAGAAAGTTGATAAAAGATAAACAGTTTTGAAGGGATTGTTCATCCTCTCTGCATCACAAAGTGTTCCTCAGCTGAAATGGCCAACGTTACGTATCTTTCCAACTATTGGTTGTAGCATCAAACCATCTATTCTAACAACTCTAGATGGTTGGGTAAATGCTAGTGGCAACTAGGTTCACCATGCATAGTCATTCGATCCCCAGTAATGACTCCATGCTAAAGTGTCCCTCAAGGTCCCTTAAGCATGGAATTGGAAATCTTTGTGAGGTCATATCTCAGAGCTCGTGTGAGGTAGAATCAATCTATCATGTGGTACGGGACCATGTTTTTGGAGCCCACAAAAACCTATCTTGGTTTTCAGAGATTCAACTTCATTTAAATTTGGCAACACATTCTCAGTCAGTGTCAGAACTCAAAGTGTTCCTCAGCTGAAATGACCAATGTTGTGTATCTTTCTAATCGTCGGTCATAACATCAAAGCATCTATTCCAATAGCTCCAGATGCCCAGGTAAAAACTTATGGCAACCTCATTCACCACACACAGTCATTCGATCCCCTTTGACAACTCCATGCTAAAATGTCCCTCAAGGTCCCTTAAGCATGGAATCAGTGATCTTTCCAGGGTTGTATCTTAGAGCTTGTACAAAGTAGAATTGATCCATCAGTTGCAATGGGACTATGTTGTCGGGGCCTACAAAAGCTTTTCTATGTTTTGAGAGATTCAACTTCGTTTAAAATTGGCAACACATTCTCTGTCAGTGTCAAACTCAAAGTCTTCCTCAGCTGAAACGGCCAATGTTGGGTATCTTTCCAACTGTCAGTCGTAGCATCGAACCGTCTATTCCAACAACTCTAGATGGCTGGGTAAATGCTAGTGGTAACCTTGTTCACCATGAACAATCATTTGATCCCTGTCAATGACTCTGTGTTGAAGTGTCCCTCAAGGTCGCTTAAGCATGGAATTAGCGATCTTTGCAGGGTCATATCTCAGAGCTCGTGTGAGTTAGAATCAATCTGTTAGATGTTACAGGACCATGTTGCTAGGGCCTACAAAAGTATGTCTCACTTTTTAGAGATTTAACTTCATTTAAATTCAACAACACATTCTCGGTCGGTGTCAGAACTCAAAGTGTTCCTCAGCTGAAATGACCAACATTGCGTATCTTTCCAACCATCAGTCATAACATCGAACCATCTATTCTAATAGCTCCAGATGGCTAGGTAAATGCTAGTGGCAACCAGATTCGCTATGCATAGTTGTTCGACCCCCCCGATGACTCTGTGCTAAAGTGTCCCTCAAGGTTCCTTAAGCATGGAATCGGCGATCTTTGCGGGGTCATGTCTTGGAGCTCATGTGCGGTAGAATCAATCCGTCAGTTCCTATGGGACCGTGTTGTTGGAGCCTACAAAAGTATATCTTTTTTTTCAAATAATCAACTTCATTTAAATTTGACAACACATTCTTGGTCGGTGTCAGAACTCAAAGTGTTCCTTAGTTCAAATGGCCAACATTGCGTATCTTTCAAACTGTCAATTCCAATAGTTTTGAATGGTCGGGGAAATGCTAGTGGCAACATAGTTCGGCACCCACAGTCATTTGAACACCACCAATGACTCCGAGCCAAAGTGTCCCTCAACATCTCTTAACCATGAAATCAGCAATCTTTGCGGGGTCATATATCAGAGGTCGTACGAGGTAGAATCGATCTGTCAGGTGCTGTAGGACCATATTATTGGGGCCTACAAAATCCTATCTCAGTTTTTAGAGATTCAACTTTGTTTAAATTCGGCAACACATTCTTAGTCAATGTCAAAACTCAAAGTGTTCCTTAGTTCAAACGGCCAATGTTGTGTATCTTTCAAACCGTCAGTCATAGCATCAAACCGTTAGTTCCAAAAACTCTGAATGGTCAGGTAAATGGTAGAGGCAACCTCATTTGGCATGCACAATCATTTGAACCCTGCCGATGACTCCAGGCTGAAGTGTCCCTCAAGGTCTCTTAAGAATGAAATCAGCAATCTTTGCAGGGTCATATCTTGGAGCTCATGTGAGGTAGAATCGATCCGTCAGGTGCTACGGGACCATGTTGTCAGAGCATACAAAAGTATGTCTTAGTTTTCAATGATTCAAGTTTTTTAATATTTGTAAACACATTCTCGGTCAATGTCAGAACTCATAGTGTTCCTCAGTTCAAATGGCCAACATTGCATATCTTTCCAACCGTCGGTCGTAGCATCAAACCGTCTATTCCAATAGCTCTGAATGACTGAGTAAATGCTAGGGGCAACCTTGCTTGGCACATAAAGTAGTTCAAACCCCACCGATGACTATAGGCTGAAGTGTCCCTCAAGGTCTCTTAAGCATGAAATCAATAATATTTGTGGGGTCATATCTCAAAGCTCGTGCAAGGTAGCATGGATCTATCAGGTGCTATGAGACTGTGTTGTTGGGGCCTACAAAAGCCTATCTCAGTTTTCAGAGATTGAAGTTCATTTAGATTTGGAAACACATTCTTGGTCGATGTTAGAACTCAAAGTGTTCCTCAGTTCAAATGACCAACATTGCGTATCTTTCCAACCATTGGTCGTAGCATCGAACTATTTGTTCCAACAACTTTGAATGGTCAAATAAATGCTACTAACAACCTTTTTTGGCACACATAGTCATTCGAACAACACTGATGAATCTGAGGTGAGCAGTAGGATGAGTGCAAATATGTATTCTAGTGTTTGTCATTAACAATCAGTCAGTTAGGGGACAATTAGAAGTTAGTTTGTAAAAGCATAAGGTTGCACATCCACATCTACCATAGTAATCTTATTAATAAAAGAACTCTTGCCAACATTAGGGTACCCCAAGAATCCTTATATTATATTTATATATTTATGCATTCATTTGATTACTTTTGTTATTATTACAGTTAAGGAATTGACTGTTATTGAGGATAGTGACTGGCATTTGTAGCACAGTCAGCAAGTTAAACATACATCAATAAACATACAAGCATAACTATAAGGCATGGGAAATTTACAAAGCAAAGACATGAACATAAAAATAAATTAGAATACATCAATACAGAAAACACATGAATTGCATACCTAAAACATAAAAAATATATATCCGTAGGGCATGAAGTCAAATATATATGTCCAATAATGTCATACATTGAATATATTCAATATAGTAAAACTAGCTTCCTCAAAGCCAAATGGATGTACAACGTATCACTGATACAATATACAAAAAATATGTCCACTAATGTCATATAGGCATACAATCCATATCCCTAATCTAGTCCTTTCCCGCTAGGGTAAGAAACCAAATCCTGAGCTATCTTCGATCATCGTGTCGATGGAGATACAATGGATGTCATAGTCATCTAAGTGCACTCACTCATCCTCCTGTCTAGACTCTTCTATAGCTCGACCTAATTAAAAAAAAAATAGATAGAGATAGCTAATATACATCAAAATTGAATTATACAATGACATAAAATTGAATATTGGCTTATCGCTAGCAAATAGTCACTATGTTCATCCACCGAAGGTGGATGCTGGTGATCTGGAGTCATAAGTCCCTACAACAATGATCAAAATAATAATTAAAATACATACATGGATATCATTATAAAATTCAATACAAACTATTAAAATAACAATTAAAGTTAAGTGATCTCTTTCATACCTCAGTTAGTGCTTCAGAACTAGCTACTACTGTAGCTACTCCACGATCCAAAGTATCACGAATAGAAGGAGGAGTCTCTGATGTCAAAAGCTGAAAATGAAACAAAAAAATTAAATTATGTAGTTATCAAGATTACATATATTTTTTACAACCCTACTAATGAGTAAATGATACCTCTATGAAGGTTCCACCACATCCTCCAGTGTGCAGTGTCGAAGTTGAAGCTCCAACATTCAACTAGTGCACATGTACATGGAAAATTATAAGATAACCATTCATTTAAGAATGTACTACTGACATGTTAATTATAATGCATTATTACATGTATACATGTGGACTCAATGGTGACCTCACAAACCCAGGTGAAAGAATGTAATCATCGTGCCTCTGGATTTTGATCATAATTTGTCTAGTAATTTAGTCATTCATTCATTAATTAAATATGATCAAGTAAATCCAATTAATATGCAAATAAAGATACCTCGAGGAAAGTTGCACGATGCCCTTCACTATCTATTGTGAACGTTGATAGTCCACTAGTGCACATCTAATGCACATGCACAATAAGTTAGGATACAATTATTCATATAATTACATAATAATCAAATATGTTAATTAAATGTTTTATTCGATACATACTTGTGGAATTGATGATGATGTGTAAAAGGGGACATCATGATCATTGCCACTTCCACTGCCACCGCCACCGCCACTGACACTCTTGC
Source organism: Chamaecyparis obtusa (assembly GCA_027943335.1). NCBI lineage: Eukaryota > Viridiplantae > Streptophyta > Pinopsida > Cupressales > Cupressaceae > Chamaecyparis > Chamaecyparis obtusa. Next base: position 40,440 of record BSBK01012724.1, read on the forward strand.
CCTAAATTTTCATCATAAACAATAGATACTAAATTAAATAGTTATTATTTTATAAATGAAATATGATCAAAGAAATTTAATGAACTTGGAAATATTTACCTGCGTGTCAATGCCAAATGTCGTATTTAGAAAGCTATCAGTCATCAATCTAGAATCCTCTTCCTCTCTCTCACCAGTACCAAATGTGCACAAGCATTCACATGACTGAAAAATATGCCCCCTCGAGGATTGACTCTAGTCACCCTCAACTAAAGGAGTGGCACACTAAATGAGAGTCTGTATCAGAGCACTAATCATGCCTAGTGTGTCTGCCTCTACATCTTCCTTCACAATGGAAGGAATACTAACATGATCTAGCTATGGCTTGCTAATAGCAACCCTAGGTGTGTTAGGGTCACGATGTGCCCCTACTCAATCAAATGATGAACCCCCTCCTCTACCTTGAGAATCCAAAATGTCAAAATAATTTGGCACCTCCTTGAGTACAAACTCGCAATAGAGTTTCCTCAAGAAATATATAGAAATCTCATGATTGTTACAAGGAGGTGAATCAAAGACCATCCACCATCTCTCCCAAAAATTGTTTTTAATGTCTTAATTTAGGCACCAATGAATTGGGAACCTCCTTACTGTAGTTCTAAGAGTATTTGCATCCCCTGGTTTTTTAAATAGTTGGCAAATGTCATCTTTTGTGATTTTTTTCTTTTTTATGTCCGCATAAGATAATTTATTTGCATAATATTGTTTTCGTTCTTCTCTTTTATCCCGCCATAAATTAATTTTCCCACTAACTGCGCTTACATGGGTCAAGATTGCTTCCAATGATTTTGCAAGTCTTTCCCTTCCAGGGTTTGTACCACTAGAATCTTTTAACCTATTAATTAAAGATTCTAATTCTTTTTGTCCTCTTTCAATTTGGTTCATCAAATTTTGTTGTGTTCCAGGAGGAGGTTTCTTGATTGGTGGAGGCAATTGAGGTTCATTTTCTTCATTTGTTTCTTCATTCGGTTCTTCATTTGGTTCTTCATGAGGAGACAGAGGGTTTGGTGGAGAGGAATTATTTCTTCTTGGCAATTAAAAAAACTACATTTTAAAATCTTCATTACACAACAAATTCAAAAAAAAAAAAATTTTAACAAAACAAATTTAACCAAAAACAAATTTTAACAAAACAAATTACAACAAAACAAAAATTTTAAAATAAATAAGAGGCATGATAAGCTATAAAAACACCTACCTCTTCTTCTAGATCAAACTTGATGATGTCATGGAGCCATTTGATTGATGGATGAACAAAAAAAATCAATTCACAAGAAAATATAATAGGGCATGCAAGCTTTAGAATCTCCTCTTAGCTAAAAATGCGGGTTTGAGAAAGAAAAATGAGCTTCCAAACCCGCGCAACAAACTTTATAATGGTTTTTTAAAAGGGCGTGCACCCTATAGGGCGTACGCCCTTTGGAAAATACTAAGTGTGTGTTCCTTATAGGGCGCATGCACTTTGGTTTGCATTTCCCAAGCCTAAGGCTTGGGCAACCCAAGCCGTAGGGCATGCACCCTATAGGGTGCATTCCCTTTAGTGTGTGCACACTATGTGCGATGGGCATCCAAAAAGAAAAGTAGCATCTTTTTGGTCCCCCATCTTTGTGCACTTACCTTGCAGAAAACCAAGATGAAGGAGGACAAGCTTGAGGGTATCAGATTTTGTAAATCCATGGAAATAAGAGCTTCTAGTTCTGAAGGAGCCTCTGGAGGACTGATGACTATGTAGAATTCCTATCAACTTAAGGTTGAAGTCATTCACGAAGAAGGTAATTTTCTACTCATGAATTTTACCAGGTTAAAGTATAATGAAAGCTGGTATATTTTGAATATTTATGCTTCTAACTCCAAAAAAGGTAGAAGGTATTTTTGGTATAAAATCAAAACTATTATAGCTGGTTACAATCTAACCAAGGGGATTATCATGGGGGATTTTAATACCTGCCTCAAAGAAGGGGAAAAATAGGGAGGTATTTCCCCTGATCAGGGAAATAGGTAAGATCTCATGGACTTCATTAATGACCAAGCTCTCTTAGATGTTGATCTCTAGGGGGCTAGCTTCACCTGGTCCAATGGGAGAATTGGGAGAAAGTGTATTCAAGTTTGAATAGACTGTTCTTTGATCATAGTAGACTGGATGAATTCTTATAGTTGTAATTTATCAGCCCTAGTGAGGATTGGCTCGAATCACTCTCCTGTTTCTCTTTCTCTAGACTTGATAGCTAACAAAAGAGGTTTCCCTTTAAGATTTGAGAAGATGTGGACTACCCATCCTAACTTGAAAAATTAAATAAAAGACTAGTGGAATATAGATGTTAAGGGTTCAACTATATTCAAGGTAGCTAGAAAAATAAGAAATATAAAATTGAACATCAAATAGTGGAACAAGGATGAATTTGGAAATATCTTCTCCTCTAAAGACAAGGCTATCTCTGACCTAAATCTCATTCAAGAAGAAATCGAAAGAGAGGGCTATGATGAGTTCAGATTGCTCAAGGAGAAAAATTTTCTATCTGAGTATCATAATATAATAGGGAAGGAGGAGATCTTCTGGAAGCAGAGATCAAGATCTATTTGGTTAAGGGAAGGAGATAAAAATACTGATTTCTTCCACCTCTCTACTTTGAAACATAGAGCGACTGATAGAAAAAGTTGCATAAAGAAGGGAGACCAGATGTTGAAGGAGGAAAAGGAAATAGTTGAAGAAGCAATTTCTTTCTTCTCCTCTCTCCTATCTAAAGACCATGAGGTGTCAGAGGGAGATCATGATACTCTCCTTGACAACATCCCTAAAACCATCTCTGAAGATCAAAACAAAGCTTTATGTTCTATTACGGATATGAATTAATTTTAAAAAGAATTGGATTCTCTCCCTGGTGATAAAGCCCCTGGTCCAGATGGCTTCCAAATGTTTTTATTTCATCTTTTTTGGGATGTGGTGAAATTTGATGTGGTCCAAGTGGTGCAGAAATTCTTTGGATCTAAGAACCTCCTGAAAGAACTTAATGTGACTTTCATGGTTCTTATTCCCAAATCCCTGGAGGTGGACTCGATGGAGCTTTTAAGACCCATTAGTCTATGCAATTCCTTCTTAAAGATTATCTCAAAAGTCTTAACATCTAGAATTCTCAAGGTACATCCTTCTCTTATAGCTTCCTAGTAGTTTGGGTTTGTACTTGGATGACAAATCCTAGATTCCATAATGGTAGTGCATGAAGTGATTCATTACTTATATGTTGGAAAGAGGGAAGGTTTCCTTCTCAAGCTCGACTTGTCCAAGGCTTACGACCATGTTGATTGGTAGTTCCTACTCAGGGTTCTTGGAGCCTTTGGTTAAAATTTGAACACTTGTAATATTATTCATCAAATCATCTCCACTCCCTCATTGACATTTTTGGTCAATGGCTCAACATCAGTTTTTTTCAAATCATCCAGGGGCTTGAGACAAGGGGACCCCCTTTCCCCCATTCTCTTTATAATTCTTGTTGAATTCCTCGAGAGACTCATTTCTGCTTCTAGGAGCTCTAGGGTTTTGAAAGGTATCAAACCATCTTCTGGAACCTGTTATCACTCAAAAAAAATTTCATGGCTCTAGCCCTTTTCTTCTGGTCTCTACAGTTGTTTTTAGGTCTCTCGCATAAACCCTTAGTTCAAGTTTTTGAAAATCTAGCCGTTGTGTTCAAAAACCCTTTGTAATGCCCTGGCCCTATTCTATTTTAAAGTTACTTTTTTGGGCCACTTAAAAACCTCTAAAATGTATGTGCTTAATTAATAACCTCTTTGTCACACGATCGCATGAACCTTTTTCATGTTATGCGATCTTGCGACTAAAGGTTTTAGTTTTCCCAGTGGCCTTTAATTTTCCTAAGTCACGCCTTTTAATTTTTCCTATGTTTTGGCTTAATATTTCATGGGCCTGGCTTTCTAACACCATCTTGATCCAATAGTTGTCATGAAAGCGCAAGGGTTTTTTCAAAGGCTTGCACTTTTGTGACGGCCACTGATTCTCTTTATGACATAGCATTTCAGACTGTGGGTCCATAATGACACGTAGGTACAAATGGTGGCTTCTCATTGGTCCATGTATTAATACAATGGTAGTTGTTAGTGGGACCTGAGTTTCCAGCTTGTCAGAGGGTCCTGACATTGTCAGAAAATCAACGACAGGTGCATGATCTTATGGGATGTGTCAGAGGTTTAAGATCATGCACTGGCCATCAATTCTACCTTTTACAAAGGGGATAAAGTGTGGCGAGTCCACTTGCCAGGTGTGCTGATTTGGTAGTATTTGATTGGTCCATGTAGTATGACTGGGTATGTTGTTAGTGGGGCCAAGTTTTTTGAGATTCAGTAGGTTCTGATAGTGACAAAGCATCAACAGTCGACATGTAATCTGATGGGTTTTTTCTAACACTTGCAATCTTAAGATAGCCGTTGATCTCTTTCGGTATCAGAAGGTTGTCAGGGTAGGGTAAGATTCTTCATCTGACAGTTGTCTTATGGTCTGGAAGAATCTTTGAGGTCTATGCAAAGATGAGACAACCGTCGATCTTCCTGATGTGGGCCTAGTAACATTTCCTTAGTCTTTTGGCAGTTTGGATAAAGTTTTGGTGGTCCGACAAATTTTCAAGGGTTTTCTCGTTCACGTAGTAAAATAGCAATGTTCTAAAAAAGCTAGCAGTTCAGTGAACAAGCATTCACATAATCGTTAAAATATTTGGCAAAGGCATAAGGTATTCCATGAATGGTCAATCCCCTTCAGTCGCTAATTCACCAAGTTTGACTGGGGTCCTATTAAGTGATAAATCATAAAGACCGTGAAAAATAGAGATCGAACAGTCGCAATATAAAGTTGATCGAGATTCAAATGTGGACCGCCGATTTTCCACTCGCGCCATGGAAATGACCATTTGATTTCAAATTCAAATTTCTGAGGGCTTCCTACGACGAGAAGGACCAAAATTGAATGCAGAAGTGATTGGAGCTAGTAAGAGATGATTTGTTTATCATTGTAGTGTGGTCCAAGGTGTGCCATGATCATTTGCAGGGGTTTGTACTATGTTTTTTGTGCTCGAGGCATGCTGCAAGTGGCCAAACAGGTTGAAAATTTTGAATTTTCATGATTTGCATTACTTTCCTAGAGATCTATCATAAGTGCAGATCTTTCTCAGGCATGGCCGATTGGTTTTCATCCCATGCATTTAATTCTTGACCGTTTCTAGTTGGTTGGGTGGTTAAAACCCTAACACTAGTCATCTGTACCTTGTTGCAATCTGTTTTGGGTTTCCAAGATGACTAACGGTGGTATATATTGAAAAAAGTGATATTTTGTAAGGGTTGTTGTTGATGGTATTATATTGAGCAACGAGAGCCTAGATTTTGTGTCTGTTCCTTTGGTATTTTGTTACTTGGTAATGTATTGATTTTGAAAATCAATGAGAATACACTTGAATTCTTGTCTCAAATCTCTAATTGTGGATTCATATATGTTAAGGTCAAAAAGTGGATTAGCATATGGTAAACAAAGATTATTGTGAGATCAGCTTGGAGTTCCTAACAAAGTTAGGATTAAAGCCTTTAGGGTGATTTTAGTGAGTTCATTGTTAGATTGGAATTTGATGATCATGTTTGGGAGTGAGGGGAGTAATAGGCAAAGCAATTACTTTGAGTTCATGTGTATTTGAGTTAAGGTTTTAGGTTGATATATGTTATTAGGTGACTCTTTTCCCTTGGTTAAGGCACTAGTCCATTCTCTGGAGGCAGTCCATCATCATCGATCACACACATTTAAATGATAAAATATTTCAATCAGTTAGTAAGGGGTATAGTTTTATAATATTTTGTGATTCCTTTGAAGAAGTGAATCAAGGGTACACCCACCTAAGCATTAAGGCTCAATGTGTAGGAGGATCTCATTGCTGATCCTTGTTAATTGGCCCTCTTCCTTGTAGACTTTGGAGTGGTGATAGAGTCAAAGTTATATTAAAGGTATCCATCAAAGTATAAATCTACAAGTTGAAGATCAAAGGGAACTACCAACAAAATGGTGACTCTACTGAGGAGAGTCTAGATATAAAGGTTGTTAAATGCACTCTTTTTTTCCTGTTGCATTTAGTTAAAATTTTTCCATCTAGGTGGGTGGTGACTCAAGAGGTTAGAACTAGTGCTATAAACTGTAAAAGATGGACAAAAGAAGGAATACTAGGTCCTTTGTCAGAAAAAATCTGGAGGTCACTCTGGAACAATTGCCTAGATAGGAGAAGAAGAGTTGGATCAGAAGGAATGGTGAGTCTACTAGTGCTCCCATAAGAGAACAAAGAAATACCAGAGGTATAGTACCACATGTTTACTCAAGTGAGGAAGGTTCACAAGATAGAGTTTCTAGATTAGATGGTGGTCGCTTTGAAGATAGATTTTATGATACCCTAGAGGCTATATTTCAAGACAAGGGTCCATTGCCTACAAATCAGGATGAACAAGCTAGAGAGATGGGTTTTGAGATTGATTTAGATCTCGATGAAGATAATTCTAGATGGGAGCCTAGGAGACTGAGGCAAGTCCATTTCCCATGTCAAAATCTCACTGATATGGATGTGTCATCAGGTTCTGATGACATTATGATAGACCCAGATGATTTGAACTCACTAATGTTACAGTTGGTAGAGTAGGATGCCATACATAAGAGGTTAAAAAAGGAGAGAGAAGATGAAAAGGTGAATTCTCTAATAGAAAGATAGTCTCTCCTTAGAAAGATTAATGAAATGAAGAGAGAAACAAGATGCTTGCTTCTGCTCCTAAGACTTTGCAACATGATGTCTTTGGTGATCTTGAAGCTTTGAGGAGTGAGTAGGAGTGCTTACTGCAAGATCAAGAATTTGATAAGGAGGGCCTTATGGTTAGACACGTTCAAAGTTATGCTTCCCTCCCTAAAGATAAAGATGGGCATGAGATCAAAGGCCTTCTGTTGCCGCTAGTGAGAAAGGAAAGCAAAAGATGGTGGAACATCAAACAAGAAAATCATTGACAATACCAGGGGTCCCACCACCCAATTCAAATAAGGACATAGAGATAGAAAGAAGAAGAAAAGAAGATGAGGACCTTGCAAGAGAACTAGAGAGGGCTGAAATTGAAGCCTCCATTACAGAAAAGAGAAGAAAGATCTAGTTCTTGAAGGCTTCATCTGCATATGCTCTTGGTCCATCTGCTACTAAACTAGGTATGCCATCTATGACTACTACTATTCCACTTAGTAATGCTACTAGTTCAATTCCTTCATCATCTGCTAGGATAGGTGCTGATCCTAGACAGTAGTCAAATGCACATGTAGATGGAAATGTAAATGCAAATGTTGATCCTAGGGTTAACAATAGTTCAAGTTTTCAAAGAAGACCTATGCAATTAGAAGGCTATAGGCAAATTAGTTTTGATGGAATTCCTAGCTCTTTGAATGCTTTTCCAAATGATATAAGAGATAAGGTACCTAAGTTTGCTGGTAATAATGCTATTAGTTGTGAGGAACATATTAGGCTATTTGTTGATATGCTTAATGATTATGAGGTAGAGCATGAGGATGTAGTCATGAAATTATTTGTTCAATCTCTAATGGAGGATGCTAGAGATTGGTTTAAGAGACTTCTTGATAAATGTATTGATACTTGGGATTATTTTGAGAGATGTTTTAAAGAGAAATATGGTGACATGCCTAATGCAAGTTTTATGTTGAATGAATTCAATACCATAAGGAAAAATTAGAATGAATCTGCAGCTGAATTCAACATGAGATTTCAAAAGAGTATGCATAAGTTGTTCCAAGTTATGCGGTTAGATGACAATGTCTGCCCAACCACATACTTCAATGCATTTGATGGAAAGATGGGATACTTGTTGAGGGACAAAGAACCAAGAACTCTGAGGGATGCTTTTAGGATTGCTATCAATATTGAGAACAATATGAAGATATCAGGGAAGTTGGGTGGGAAGAGAGATGACCCTAAGTTGTTTGGGGACAAGAAATACAAAAAAGAAAATGATAAGAATGTTGGAACTAGGAGGCAAGAAGAAGAAAAATTGGATAAGATGCTCAATGCATTGAAGGATTTGAAGGCACCTAAAAATAGGAACACTAGTGCTCCTACCAATGAAAGGCCTTAGTTCAGAAAAAATTTCAATAAGCATAATAGATTGCAGAACTACCCCTACAACACCCAATGGAAGGATGTCAAGCCTATTGTCCCTGCTACAAGAGGAAACAATGACAGAGGTGTCCCTAACCATCTACAAAAAGATTCAATAAATTTCATGGAGGACATACATTGGTGTGTTGCATGCCAGTCCCCTCATTTTGTAGAGCATTGTGTGGTTGCACATTCTATGGCTGCAAATCAAGATTGTGGCAATGAGGAGATAGATCAAGAAGAATATCAAGATGATGTTGAATGCAACATGGCTACTTCATATCTAGGATATGAAGATGATTCTAATTTTGATGAAGAAGAAAATGTAAATGTGAAGAGACACAATCAGGCCCTCTTTCATCAAGAAGCATTTTCTGATAGTGAAGACATTGATAAGAAGACATGTAACATGAACTCTTCTTTTGAGCCAGTAAATTTAAGAAGACCTTATAGAGAAGAGATGGATAGGATTACTAGAAAAATGATTGCCCAGGAGAAAACTAGAGGCATGGTGGCAAGGAATACAAATGAGAAAGTTTCAGGAATGTTTATAAAGAGTACCAACTCTAGAGAGCCTAATGAGAACAAATCAAAAGGTGATCACATGGCGAAATTCAAGAATGTAAAAGGTAAGAATTGTGAGCCTAAGGGAGTTGGAGTTGAAAAATTTTCTAGTGAGATTGGGAAGTCAGTTAACACAATGGCTAAGATTAAAAAAATGAGGGTGGCCAATACACCTAATGTATCAGATAAGCAAAAGGATACTAAGGTAGTGCAGATTGAGATTCCTCACTCTGCTCCTATTGATATGTTATCTGTATTGTCCCAAATTACAGTTAAGGTTCCATTATTAGAATTGTTGAGGATCCAGGAACACAAAGACAGAGCTATTACACAGGTAGGTAATGTTCATAATAATGATGTTGCATGCAATGAGTCTCAGGATAAAACTTTGAAAGGTGTTGCTACTCAGGCAATTGTATCTCAAATTCCTCCTATATATTTGGATAGTTCTGTCAATGTCAGCCTTGAAAATATTGATCCATTCTTTTTAAGTGTCCTTGTGAATGGAATGAAACTAAGAAATTGTATGATTGATAGTGGTGCCTCTAATACTGTCATGCCTTTCAAAATCATGGAGAAATTGGGCCTTAAAGTTGATACAGTTCAAGGCAGATGTTGTGCAATGGATCAGAGGGAGGTACCAGTCATTGGGACTATCAATGAAATGCCATACAAGCTAGTAGCATATCTAGAGAAAGAGTTGAAAATGAGTTTTTTGATGGTGGACATCCCTCCTCATTATGGGATGCTACTATCTAGAAGGTGGAGTGCTACCATGGGCAGAAGTTTATAGTGTGATCTATCCTATGCCACTTTTAAGATTGATGATCAATTTGTCAAGATTGAGCGAGAACCAAGAGTATGCCACATGATTGAGAGAAGTATTGACAATGATACTACATTTTTTATGGATACTGATATTAATGCTTTTAGGGCGGAGATCCCTGAACTTGAGAAGGAACCTATTTTGTCACCTATCTCTATTGAGGTAAGTGTTAATTTTGTGAAGGGTGATTTGTGGGTAATGTACTTTGATGGTACAAATTGCAAGGATGGAGCAGGAGTAGGTATTTTACTTATTTCTCCTGATGGAAACACCTACAAATTTTCTTTCACATTGAATTTCTTTTGTACCAACAATATAGCAGAATATGAGGCATTGTTGTTAGGACTGAGGTTGGCACAAAAACATGGTATTAAATGCATAAGTTTTGTTGGTGATTCGGAGTTGGTGGTGTCCCAAGTCAAGTCAGTATATGCTTCCAAGAACAAAAGGTTAAAACAATATAGGAATGCAGTTTGGGATTTGATTGAACATTTTGATGCCTTCAATATTGAGTGGAAAGATAGGAGTAACAATAAGATGGCTGACTTGTTAGCCAATATTGCACTCAATCCCACTGATATTACTTTTTCTGGTATCCCTAAAGTTGAAATTCATGCTAGGCCTAGTGTACTAGATAGTATTGAAAATTGGCAAGTTTTTGATGATGATAATGATATCTTAAAGTTTATGAGTTGTGAAGATCAGTATCATGGTTAGGAATTTGATTTTTCATCTTTGGTTGAGTCAATAGAAGAAAAAGAGGTTGTCTTTGGCAATGAAGTTATTCAACTTAGAACTAACAAGGTTCCCAAGGGGCTTGTTGTCTTGGAAACTGTCTTTGATAACTAGGATAGAGTTCAAAAGACTATCAAAAGAGAAGATCATACTGATCTACAGGAGATAAATCTTGGAACACATGAGGCACCTAAGAAGGTATACATTGGTAGGGACATGTCTCACAATATGAGAAAATCTTTGATTGAATTATTGAGAAAATTTAGGCATGTTTTTGCATGGTCATATGATGACCTAAAGGTTTATAGAGAAGATTTGTTTCAGCATATCATTCCTTTGAAAGAAGATGCTAAACCTTTCCAACAAAAACAAAGGCCTATAAATCCTATTTTGGCACCCAAGATGCAAGAAGAATTGATGAAGCTGAGAGATGCTGGCATTATTAAGCCTATAAGGCATTCTTCTTGGGTGTCAAATCTTGTCCCTATGAGAAAGAAAAATGGTGACATCAGGCTCTGTGTGGACTTCAAGAATTTGAACATCAGCTCATTAAAGGATAACTATTGTCTGCCCAATATGGAAGCTATGTTGCAGAGAGTGACCAGATCAGAATTGATGTCTATGATGGATGGTTTCTCTAGTTAGAATCAGGTAATTGTTAAGGAATCAAAGAAATTCAAGATAGCTTTCACAACACCTTGGGGGACATATGTTTATGTGAGAATGCCTTTTGGTCTCACAAATGCTGGTGCTACTTTTCAGAGGGCAATGGATGTTGCCTTTTCAAATTTCATAAATGATTTCCTTGTTGTCTATCAAGATGATTTAACTGTCTATTCCAAGAAGGAAGGAGACCACTGTACTCATTTAGAGAAAATATTTATGAGGGCCTTAGAATATGGCATTTCATTAAACCCAAGGAAATGTGCATTTGGTGTCACTGAAGGTAAGTTGCTTGGCCACTTGGTTGGCAAGCAAGGAGTGAGAATTGACCCTGAGAGGGTAGCAGCTATTGATAAAATTCAAAGACCAAAGAATGTTAAAGGGATTCAGTCCTTCTTTGGTCAAGTCAATTTCTTAAGGAGGTTTGTAACAAATTTTGCAGAGGTTACTAGACCTATTTCTAAGATGTTGAAGAAGGGATTTGCAATCAATTGGGAGGGTGAGCTTGATGAGGCTTTCAAAAATATCAAGCAGGTTATCAAAGATGCACCAATGCTTAAGGCACCTGATTATAATGTCCCAATGCACATCTTTTCCTTTGCATCTTTTCACACTATTGCTGCAGTTTTGTTACAAAAGAATAAGGAAGGTTTTGAGAAGCCTATTGCATTTTTCAGTAAATCTTTGTAGGCTGCTGAATTGAAGTATGATATAAATGAAAAACAAGCATATGCACTTGTGAAGGCAGTCAAGGCTTTTAGATGTTTTATGATGGGAGCAGTTGTGATTGCTTTTGTGCCAAGTGCAGCTGTCAAGGATATTTTCTCACAGCAAGAGGTGTCTGGAAGAAGATGCAGATGGATTAATAGGATCCAAGAATTCAATGTTGATGTCCAGATTACTAAATTGGTTAGAGGAAAAGGATTGGAAAAACTGATGGCTCAATCCAATCTTGATGCAAATCAGGTAAATCAATCTGAAGTTAATTATACATGTGATATGGATGATTGTGTTTGGTATCAAGATATTATCTATTATCTAAGAAATATGAGGTGTCCAGATAACATGAATGGCAATAAGAAGAGGACATTAAAATTATAGGCCATCAAATATGTAATTGTGAAATGTAAATTGTATAGAAATAATTTAGATTGTATACTTTTGAAATGTGTTGATGAAGATTAGGCTAACAAGTTGTTAAAATAAATGCATGAGGGAGTTTGTGGTGGACATTATATGGGTAAAACCACTACTCATAAAATCTTGAGAGCAGGATTTTGGTGGCCCACAATCTTCAAGGATGGAGAACAGTTGGTAAGGAGATGTGATGCTTGTCAAAGTTTCTCTGGTAAGCTTAAATTTTCAGGTAACATGCCATTAAAACCAGTAGAAGTGCAGAATCCTTTCCAACAATGGGGAATTGATTTCATAGGGGAGATACCAAACAAGTCTAGTGGAGGACACTCATGGATGTTGGTTGCCATTGATTACTTTACAAAGTGGGTAGAAGCTATACCTACAAGAAATTCAACTAGCAGGGTGGTAATTAATTTTCTGTTGAATAATATTGTTACAAGGTTTGGGTGCCCATAGAGAATAGTAAGTGATAATGCAATGTGCTTTAGGTCTACTGAATATAAGGACTTCTACAAAGGTTTAGGAATTCAGATTTCTAATTCCTCACCTTATCATCCACAAGGAAATGGACAGGTAGAATCTACTAATAAGATCCTGATTAAAATCCTAAAGAGAACTCTTGAAAAGAATAAGAAGGCATGGATTTCAAAGTTTCCATTAGCTGTATGGGCTGATAGGGTGACTATGAAGAGGGCAATTGGTTGTGCACCATTTGACCTAGTATATGGAATACATGCAAGAATGCCTCAGAATAATTTATTGGAAATGTATAAATTTGTGCAATTATATGATGATGACATAGATGATGAGATGCAGTTGAGAATTGAGGACTTCATTAGGTTGGATGAGACTAGAAGAGAATTAGTTGCCAGAAATGCCAAATTGCAGTTGTAGGTTAAGAATTTGTTTGACAAGAAGGTTGTTGAGAGGAAGTTTGAACCTGGTGATTTGGTGTTAATTTGGAATGCTAGATTGGAGGATAAAGGAAAAAATGGTAAATTTGATCCCATCTAGTTAGGGCCATATCTAATTCATGAGAGATGGGGCCAAGATTCATACATTGTCAAAGAATTAAATGGTGATATTCAGGAATTGCTAGTTCATGGACAATTCTTGAAGAAATAATTCAATTGAAGGTATTTTATTTTCCATGAATAGTAGTTAGGTCTTTACATTCTATAAATTTTGTAAATAGTTTCTTTCCCCTATCCTGTTTTGTCCTGGTCTGTAGGGTTTTGGTCATGTTGCTCTTTGTTGTCAATTTTTCTAGAGGGATGGTCTGCCTTTACCAGTGATTCTAGATCCTTGCTATGCCTGTAGGAGGCATACATCCCTAGATAGAGCCACTATTATCACTTAGAAAAAATTTCATGGCTATAGCCCTTTTCTTCTGGTCTCTGCAGTTGTTTTTAGGTCTCTCGCATAAACCCTTAGTTCAAATTTTTGAAAATCTAGCCGTTGTGTTCAAAAACCCTTTGTAATGCCATGGCCCTATTCTATTTTAAAGTTACTTTCTTGGGCCACTTAAAAACCTCTAAAACACATGTGCTTAATTAATAACCTCTTTTTCACATGATTGCATGAACCTTTTTCATGTTACGCGATCTTGCGACTAAAGGTTTTAGTTTCCCCGGTGGCCTTTAATTTTCCTAAGTCATGCCTTTTAATTTTTCCTATGTTCTGGCTTAATATTTCCTAGGCCCAGCTTTCTAACACCATCTTGATCCAATGGCTGTCATGAAAGTGCAAGGGTTTTGTCAGAGGCTTGCACTTTTGCGATGGTCGTTGATTCTCTTTATGACATAGCGTTTCAGACTATGGGTCCATAATGACACGTAGGTACAAATGGTGGCTTCTCATTGGTCCATGTATTAATACAGTGGTAGTTGTTAGTGGGACCTAAGTTTCCAGCTTGTTAGAGGGTCCTAACATTGTTAGAGAATCAACGATGGGCACATGATCTTATGGGATGTGTCAGAGGTTTAAGATCATGTACCGGCCATCAATTCTACCTTTTTCAGAGGGGATAAAGTGTTGCAGGTCCACATGCTAGGTGTGCTGATTTTGCGGTATTTGATTGGTCCACATAGTATGACTGGGTATGTTGTCAGTGGGGCTAGGTTTTTTGAGGTTCAGTGGGTTCTGACAATGATAGAGCATCAACGGTCGGTGTGTAATCTGATGGGTTTTTTCTGACACTTGCGATCTTAAGATAGTCATTGATCTCTTTCGGTGTCAGAAGGTTGTTAGGGAAGGGTAAGATTCTTCATTTGATGGTTGTCTTATGGTCTGGAAGAATCTTGGAGGTCTATACAAAGATGAGACAACCGTCGATCTTCCTGATGCAGGCCCAGTGAAATTTCCTCAGTCTTTTGGCAGTTTGGATAAAGTTTTGGTGGTCTGAAAAATTTTCAAGGGTTTGCTCGTTCACGCAATAAAATAGCGGTTTTCTAAAAAAGCTAGCAGTTCAGTGAACAAGCATTCGCATAATCACTAAAATATTTGGCAAAGGCATAAGGTATTCCGTGAATGGCTGATCCCCTTTAGTCGCCAATTCACTAAGTTTGACTGGGGTCCTATTAAGTGATAAATCATAAAGACCGTAAAAAATAGAGATCGAATGGTTGCGATATAAAGTTGATCGAGATTCAAATGTGGACCATTTATTTTCTACTGGCGCCATGGAAATGACCATTTGATTTCAAATTCAAATTTTTGAGGGCTTCCTGCAACCAGAAGGACCAAAATTGAATGCAGGAGCGACTGGAGCTAGTAAGAGATGATTTGTTTGCCATTGCAGTGTGGTCCAGGGTGTGCCATGATCATTTGTAGGGGTTTGTACTATGTTTTTTGTGCTCGAGGCATGTTGCAGGTGGCCAAACAGGTTGACAAATTTGAATTTTCATGATTTGCAGTACTTTCCTAGAGATCTATCATAAGTGCAGATCTTTCTTAGGCATGGCCGACTGGTTTTCATCCCATGCATTTAATTCTTGACCATTTCTAGTTGGTTGGATGGTTGAAACCCTAAGCCTAGTCATCTGTAGCTTGTTGCAACCTGTTTTGGTTTTCCAAGATGACTAGCGGTGGTATATATTGAAAAAAGTGATATTTTGTATGGGTTGTTGTTGATGGTATTATATTGAGCAAGGAGAGCCTAGATTTTGGGTCTGTTCCTTTGGTATTTTGTTGCTTGGTAATGTATTGATTCTAAAAATCAATGAGAATGCACTTGAATTCCTGTCTCAAGTCTCTGATTGTCTTCTTTTTCTGATTGTGGATTCATATATGTTAAGGTCAAAAAGTGGATTAGCATATGGTAAACAAAGAGTATTGTGAGATCAGCTTGGAGTTCCTAACAAAGTTAGGATTAAAGCCTCTAGGTGATTTCAGTGAGTTCATTGTTAGATTGGAATTTGATGATCATGTTTGGGAGTGAGGGGAGTAATAGGCAAAGCACTTACTTTGAGTTCATGTGTATTTGAGTTAAGGTTTTAGGTTGATATATGTTATTAGGTGACTCTTTGCCCTTGGTTAAGGCACTGGTCCATTCTCCGGAGGCAGTCCATCATCATCAATCACACACACATTTAAATGATAAAATCTTTCAATTAATTAGTAAGGGGTATAGTATTATAATATTTTGTGATTCCTTTGAAGAAGTGAATCAAGGGTACACCCTCCTGAGCATTAAGGCTCAATGTGTAGGAGGATCTCATTGCTAATCCTTGTTAATTGGCCCTCTTCCTTGTAGACTTTGGAGTGGTGATAGAGTCAAAGTTATATTAAAGATATCCATCAAAGTATAAATCTACAAGTTGAAGATCAAAGGGAACTACCAACAGAACCTATGTCTTATCCCACTAGTATTTTTTTGATGATACCATTTTAGGTGGGGAGGCTTCGGTGGGTAAATCCAGAGTGGTGAAGAATTTTCTTAACTGCTATACTAGGGCTATTGGCTAATCCATTAGCTGGAACAAAAGCTCAAGCTTCTTTATTAACACTCAAGAGGAGAGGCGAAGGAGGATTGTGGATATTCTGGGTTGCAATATTGATTCTTTTCCTTCCAATTACTTTGGTCTTCCTTTAGGCACCAAACCCCCTGAGGCTTTCTGGAGAAAACTCATTGATAGATTCAATAGGAAGCTGCCAGGTTGGAAAGGGGTTTCTCTAAGCCATGAAGGAAAAATCCAGTTGGTTAAATCTACTTTATAAAATATTCCAACTTATGCATTAAGTTTATTCTCTATTTTGGCTAAAGCTGCAAAGGTTATGGAAAGAATTCAAAGAAGATTTCTCTAGTCAAGGACTGAAGATCATAAGAGAGTCCCTCTTATTTCCTGGGACAAAATTTTTCAGCCTAAGAGTTCAGGTGGATTAGGGATAAGATGGATCAGACCTTTCAACAAAGCTCTCCAAGAAAAACAAATATGGTGCATTTTCAATTACAAGGGGGAATGGTGTGACACCTTTGAAGATAAGTATCTCTCTAACAACTCTATTAATCATTTCTTTGGAGCTAATGATACCCAGAAAGGTTCTTATATTTGGAATAACATTCTCAATGCAAAGGATATTTCTAAATCCAAAGCTAAATGGAAAATTGGGAATGGTCATTCTATCAATTTCTAGAATGACAACTGGCTCCAGATGGGACCCTTGAGGGACTATGAGCCTTTCAATAATTGGATGGAGTAGTCCATCCAAATTTATGGTTCCTAAGTCTATAATTATAGAGTGGAAAATTCTTGGGTGAACATTTCCTATATTTCTTAGGACCTGAATCCTCTTATGATTGTTCTTAATGTAGTTACCATGTCCCCTTCTCGGGATGCACTCATTTGGGAAGGTTCTCCTGATGGGGTTTTCTTGGTGGCCTCTACCTATTCTTCTTAGTTGTATCAGGAAGTCACACCGATTTGGGCTAAAGCCTAGTTCACTGGCCTTACCCCCAAAATAAATGTCTTCTTCTGGCTTTTGCTTCATAATCGCATTCTCACTATTAATAATCTTATTAAGAGAGGTTTCCAGATCCATAATAGGTGTGTGTTATGTAGATGCCCAACTGAGTCCATGGATCACCTATTTATCCATTGCACTTATGTTAGAAAGATATGGTAGTCACTCCTTTCTTCTCTTGAGTTATCCTGGTGCTTCCCACTATCTTTTCAAGACCTTTTTACTCAATGGGCCCTTCCTTTAAAAAACAAAGACTCTCATAAATGCTACTCATGGATTCCCCCACATCTCTGTTGGGGAGTGTGGAAAGAATGCAATAACTGTATCTTCCATGATTTTTGTGCTCCACCTAAAATTATCTTTGAAAAGATCCACTATGCTTTAAAATAAACTTTTATTTACTGTGGTGGCTCTAACCCTTTTGCAGGAAAAGAACAGACTTCCTACACTAAGAAGAGTATAGAGAAAATATAGAATTGCACCTGGACCTTTCCACCAGAAGGTTGGTTCAAGGATAAATTCAATGGTGTGGCAAAAGGTAATCCAGGGAAGGTGGGAAGTGGAGGCGTGATCAGAAACTACAATGGATTTGGGATTGCTTCTATCACCTTCCCTCTCGGCACTGAAACTAACCACTTTGCTGAAGCAAATGCTACCCTCCACGTAACTAAACTTTTCCTTGACACCGATGTCAAAAAGATTTGGATCGAAGGGGACTCAAAGAATATCATAAATTGTTTAAATTATAACTATTCCCCTTCATGGGCTATATCAAATATGATTGAAGAAACATGTTCCCTCTTAAACTCATTTGAAAAGGTACACATATCCCACATGTACAGGGAAGCCAACCAATTTGCTGACTAGTTTTCCAACTTGGTTTTCAGAAAGTACGCAATGATAAGATGGAATCATGGTGGAGATTTCCCTTGTGAAGTGAAGGATTTAGTCAAAAGGGATAGATATCAAGGAAATGAGGGAATCATTAACGATAATAATGAAAATTAATTTTTCTTATAGGATGTTCAATTCCATAAATGGTAAGTATCAGATTGACGGGAAGGACAATAACTACGCGTACCTCTTGCATGATTTTTGGGTGTTCATTCCCAAGGTTAACAACTATTTTTTAAGGCAAAACGAAAGAAAGTTTTGGATTACCTCGGTGAGAAAAAATTAGAATAGAAAAAATTTTCTAAACCAGAGAGTTTTCCTAATACAACTTAGTGTGATGCGAGGTGAAAGACATAGAAGGGAGCCCATGAATGACAATGATAGATGGAGGAGATGCACTAAGGTTGGAATGCCCTACAAAAAGGGGAAATCTTGACTTTCATAGAAAGGTTACATGCAAGCAAGCCGACGGTGACTAAAATGTTTGTGAAAAGCTAGAATGAAGGTTGTGTGGTGATAGATGGGAAGAATTTCACAATCATTGAGGAGGTCATATTGAATGTCATTAGGATACCCATTTTGGGTAGGAAAATTTATAGGGACTACAAAATTTCAGACTCTGTTGTCAACAATTTTGTGAGAGATGAGGAAGAGAAGAAAGCCATCATCAAAGTGGGAACGTACTACCAACCTGAAGGAAATAAAATGTTATGGAGATTTTTTCACAAAGATCTCATAGCTTATGTGACCCTGGATACCAAGTTTGATAGGATAAGGACCTACCACTTTGTGCTGCTGAATCGCCTCAGACATGGTATGAAGGTCTCCATCATGTTCTACTTGTATGCTTCTATTAATGAAAATATTAATGGTTATAGGGAAAAGGATATTTCTAACCCTACTTTCCATGAGGGGTTATTACTTTTAATCTATGAATATTTCAAAGCCCAAACCCTGGGGAAGGAAATTTCTATTAACAAGGATAGAGAGGATGTTTTTGGTTTAGACTATGTCCCATCGGACATTGAGGATAGTTTGGGTTTGCAATCAGATGACCAGAAGGATGGAGAGACCAAAAAGAAGAATCTTGGATCTTCCTCCAAGAAGAGAACCGCTAGCTTGGTCAAAAAAGAAAAATCCCATAAAAAATAGGCCATATTGGTTATTTCCTTAGAAGAGGATTATAATGAAAATGAGTAGGGTATGAACACTAATGATGAGGAGGAAATATCTAGTGGAAAGGAAAAGAAGAAAAGGGTTCCCACTACTAGGAAAAAAATCAAGATTAGGGGAGATTGTTCTGGTCAATATCTGTTGATTTGGCAATTAGTGTTAAATATACGCCTCCTCCCCCTTTTGGTGTCCATGAGAAGATCCAGGATTCTAATATGGGGGTGCTTGAGGACTACTGGGATGACCCCTCAATCTAGTCCCCTAATCCCCATGAGTTGTCAGATGAAACGGACCAGACCAAAGAGGAGTATCGCAACAATGATTCTGGCAAGGGGAAAAAAGTCTAGCATAACTTTAATATGGATACGTTGAAGGGGTGAGCCCACAATAGTGGGTTACACTTTTTGGGAGGAACGAATTCAGCCCGAAAAGTGAATCTGACTAAAAAGTCATTTCTTACTTTTGATAGAAACTGGCCCCAACTTTCGATCATATGTAGGAAACTTCTGATCGAAAGTCCTAAACGCCCTTACTTTTGATCAAAAGTGTTTTTTCACTTTTGATAGAAAGTACTAGAGAACTTTCGATCGAAAGTCCTTAATATGGGACTTTCGATCGAAAGTATGAAAGTAGGTTTTTCGACTGGTTAAAATTGTTGAAAGTGACTTTCACTGTCACTTTCCACGATAGTGAAACTCATGGCGGCTTGGCTTCCGATTTACCAAACGTTGATTTCGGGTTTTTAATTTTTAATTTTTTATTATTTGAAGTTTTTGATATATAGATTTAGTATATATGCATATATACATGTGTATATATGCATATATATATGCATGTATACATGTGTATATATGCATATATACAAGTATATATGCATGTATATATGTGTATATATGCATATATACATGTATATATGGATGTATACATGCATATATATATGTATATATGCATATATACATGAATATATACATGTATATATATATATATACATGTATATACATGTATATATGCATATATATACATGTATATATGCATATATATACATGTATATATGCATATATATATGCCTCTATATATGCACATGTCTATGTGTATATATGCATGTATATATATAAATTTTTCATTATTTGAAGTTTTTGATATATAGATTTAGTATATATACATGTACATATATGCATGTATATATGTATATATATATGTATATATGTGTATATATATATGTATATATATATGTATATATATACATATATACATGTATGTATACATGTATATGTGCATGTATACATGTATATATACATGTATACATGTGTATACATACATATATACATGTATATATGCATGTACATATGTCTATATACATGCATATATATACACATATATACATGCATGTATATACATGTATATATGCATGTATGCATGTGTATGTACATGTATGTACATGTATATATGCACATGTATATATATATATATAAGACATATTATACATATATATATATATATATATATATATATAAGACATATTATACACACACACACACATATATATATATATATAAGACATATTTTATATATATATATATATATATATATATATATAATATGTCTTATATATATAAGACATATTATACATATATATATATATATAATATGTCTTATATATATATATATGTATAATATATATATATATATATATATATATATATATATATATATATATATGTATGTATGTATGTATATATATATATATATATATATATATATATATATATATATATATATATATATGACATGTATTATATATCTATATATATAGAGATATATAATATGTATACATGTCATACATACATACATACATACATGTGTACATGTCATATTATATACATGTACATGTGTGTATATATATATATATATATGCATGTGTATGTATATATGCACATACACATATATGTGTACATGTATATATATGAACCTGTATGTATGTGTGTATATACATATGTACATTACACATTTATTTACATTTAAATGTAATTTATGTAATTGATTTTACTTTGAAATAATAAAGCGAAATGTGTATACATTAATTTTATTTTTAATTAAATTAGGAAAACGTACATATATGTATACTTTATTTGATAGTAAATAAAATCTTCTAGATATACATATTCTAGATCTACCAGACATATTATTGCACATCACACATGGCAGATGCACCGATTCCCCCTACGGAACTATTTGCACACACTAATAGAGAGATTGAACGGTTGCTAGAATCCATAAATAATCCATCTAGCTCTAGTGTCTATAAGAGCACATGTCAATCCATCCTTGCTAGCTTGATTAACATTAGGGATGACATTCATAGTACCACTCCCTATGCCCCAGATGTTACAGAGGCCATACTTGAGAGGAAGAGACAAGAGGTTGACTCTGGTCTTTCTCCTAAGGAGGTATAGGCTTTAGTTCCTAAATCAACCCTAAAAAGGGAAGCTTTCCTATCTTATGCAGATAGAAATTATGTGAAGGGGTATTAGGTTACCAAGTGTCAGGATCTTGCTATATCAGTATTGATATACCCATAATTTTTAGCTGCCCAGCCATGGTCGTTATTTGAGTAATGACCAAATTTCATTGTACTTTGTACAATAGATTTTTGTTGAGGTTTGTTTAGGGAGGGTTGTTAATTAAACTAGTTTGCCAGCACATCTAGGATAGAGGCATGGCATACTTGCTATTAGAGATGTTTTTTATCAAGCTGATCGCTAGACGCCAGTACACAGGGTCATTGTTGGTTAGAAGACACCTGCTATAGCTCCTTCATTGGGTCCTATTGCAGATAATGTTATTCATAGCACCCAGCTTTGAATTGTGATTGATAGTGTGGGGGACATTGCAGTAGCTACCACATCAATATCTAGTGATCAAGTTGGTTAGTACTTGATGTCTCGACAACACTCTAGACTGTCAGGTGGAGCACCTTCTAGTAGGATCGCACATGACATGTATAGTGCAGGAGGCATCCCTTCACTTTCTAGCTTGGGGGGACTTACAGGAGAGATGACACATGTCACATTGACTAGTTTGACTAACGATCTATTAGATGCATATGCATTTATAGCAGCATAGCATGATATCCCCATATCATAGGTTAGATCTCATGTGGGTATTGTCAAATATGCTTAGCCACATCTTTCTCACATAGACTGTGGCCATAGTGGTAATGCTTGTGAGGAATCCACCTACTGACCACTCTATTGCTACACAGGGTGAGGCACAATGTACAAACCCTTCAGTCAGTGTAGGGCATCAGTTCTCTGATGTTGGCCTTGACAATGTTGAATTTAGCATGACCACTACGGGTTATCTCAATTTTTTTACACATGATGATACGACTTCCATGCCATCTCATTTGGTTAGTCCATTGCATTCATCATTGGAGAGACATGTGCAATCTACTCATGTTGCAGATGTAGAGTTGAGCTTGGACCAAACACATTAAAATTTTGATACCTTGGTTGATAGGATTGAGGCCAGAGAATCTGAGTACTATCAGTTTCCACCACCTACATAGGTATAAATTAGATTATATACATGTATTTAATGTTACAATTTAACTTCAATTTATTTTCAAAATTTCAATCAATTTATATATATATGTACACATGTATATATATGATATATATTTTTTGTCTACTAGGGATATGCCTCGTGTTACTCCTTCTTTGAGTACTAATCATGTACGTCGTCAGGACTCACTCGATGATGACATTAGTAGTGGATAGGTGAGTTTTTAATTTATTATCTTTGTGTACACACTTTATAACATGTTTTCTTGTACAATATTTTAAATCAAACTTAAGATCTCTATACAATGTTTAAATATATTAATTTATATATCTCTTTCTTTGTAGGGATCTGCACATCCTTCACAGCATGATAGTCACTCTGTATCTGACCACTTAGTGAGGAGTCATCATGATGAGTCCTAGGAACTTTCATATTTGATATAGAGACATATTTCATATTACATATATATTCACATGTGTTTTGATGAACTATATTTCACTTATAGACTCTACAGGACCGATTGATGTGTTTGATGTTATATTTCATTTCTAGACCCTTTTGATAGAATTTTTGACACATGATTGATCCATATGTTTCATATTTACAGTACTTGATCTACACATGATTAATGTTTCATGCATTATATATATATATATATATATATATATATATATATATATATATATATATATATATATATATATATATATATATATATATATATATCTTTCACTCTAGAGACGTGTGCATGTGTGATATATATATATCACATGTCTCTAGAGTGAAAGATATATATATATATTACATACATATATATATATACATATATATATATATACATATATATATATACATATATATATATATATACATATATATATATATGTATATATATATATATGTATATACATATATATATATATATGTATATACATATATATATATATATGTATATATATGTATATATATATATATATATATATATGTATATATGTATATACATACATATATATATATATATATATATATGTATGTATATATATATATATATATATATATACTTTCACTCTAGAGACATGTGCATGTGTGATTGAACTTGTATATACATGTTTGATTCTCCATGAGTTCATGTGATTTTAAATTTATATATGTAAATTTTCAATACTTTCAATAGATTACATACATGTGTTTAATTTAAATTTGATTACATACATGAATGATGTTTGATTGTACATGTTTATGAAAGTTATGAATGATGTAAAATTTGACACATGTGAGCTATATAATTGAGGTCCCTAGATGTTTGATTGAATCTTACTTATATTTAAATGTACATGTTCGATAATAGTTGTGCATGTACTTTTAATTTAATTTTGTACTTCAAGTAGATTGTACTTTTAACACATGCAAATTCAATACATACACACATTCAATATTCCAAAGTTAGATCAGGTAGATAATTAAATATCATATCTACTTGTAAGACATTTTTTAGATCTATAAATTATAAATTTGGGTTTTTAATTCAAGCTCCATTCACTATGGGCACTAGTAGGAGAGAATGGATCTAAGAAAACCTCTAGTCTAATTAGGTCCTAACAAGTCTAATTGGGTCTAATTGGTCCTAATTGGTTCTAATTGGTCTTAATTGGTTCTAATTGGTCCTAATTAGTTCTAATTAGTTCTAATTAGGTCCTAATTAGTTCTAATTGGTTCTAATTAGGTTCTAATTAGTTCTAATTAGGTCCTAATTGGGTTTAATTAGGTGCTAATTGGATCTAATTAGGTCTAATTAGGTCCTAACAGGTCTAATTAGGTCTAATTGGTCCTAATTAGTTCTAATTGGTTCTAATTGGTTCTAATTAGTCCTAATTGGTTCTAATTGGTCCTAATTAGTTTCTAATTAGTTCTAATTAGGTCCTAAATAGTTCTAATTAGGTCCTAATTAGTTCTAATTAGGTCCTAATTAGTTCTAATTGGTTCTAATTAGGTTCTAATTGGTTCTAATTAGGTTCTAATTGGTTCTAATTAGGTCATAATTAGTTCTAATTGGTTCTAATTAGTTCTAATTAGTTCTAAGTAGGTCCTAATTGGTTCTAATTAGGTGCTAATTGGGTCTAATTAGGTGCTAATTGGATCTAATTAGGTCTAATTAGGTCCTAATAGGTCTAATTGGGTCTAATTGGTCCTAATTGGTTCTAATTGGTTCTAATTAGTCCTAATTGGTTCTAATTAGTCCTAATTAGTTCTAATTTATTCCTAATTAGTCCTAATTAATTCTAATTAGTCCTAATTAGTTCATAATTAGTTCTAATTAGTCCTAATTAGATTTATTGGTCATAATTGGTCCTAATTGGTTCTAATTGGCCCTAATTAGTTCTAGTTGGTCCTAATTGGTCCTAGTTAGTCCTAATTGGGTCTAATTAGTTCTAATTGGTCCTAATTGAGTGTAATTAGGTGCTAATTTATTCTAATTGAGTCTAATTGGATTCTAACTGGTCCTAATTGATTCTAATTGGGTGATAATTAGTCCTAATTGGTCCTAATTGGTTCTAATTGAGTCTAATTAGGTCCTAATTAGTTCTAATTGCTCCTAATTGGTTCTAATTAATCCTAATTGGATCTAATCGGTTCTAATAGGTTTGAATTATTTCTAATTGGTTCTAATTGAGTCTAATTAGTTCTAATTGGTCCTAATTTGTCCTAATTAGCCCTAATTGGGTCTAATTAGTCCTAATTGGTCCTAATTGAGTGTAATTAGGTGCTAATTTCTTCTAATTAAGTCTAATTGGGTTCTATTTGGTCCTAATTGATTCTAATTGGGTCATAATTAGTCCTAATTGGTCCTAATTGGTTCTAATTGAGTCTAATTAGGTCCTAATTAGTTCTAATTGGTCCTAATTGGTTCTAATTATTCCTAATTGGTTCTAATTAGTCCTAATTAGGTCTAATTGAGTATAATTACTAGTTCTAATTGGTCCCAATTGGTCATAATTACTCCTAATTGGGTCTAATTGGTCCTAATTGAGTCTAATTAGGTGCTAATTTGTTCCAATTGAGTCCAATTGGGTTCTAATAGGTCATATTAGGTCCTAATTGGTTCTAATTGAGTCTAATTAGGTGCTAATTAGTTCTAATTGATTCTAATTGGGTCTAATTGGTTCTAATAGGTCATATTAGGTCCTAATTGGATCTAATTGGTCCTACTTGAGTCTAATTAGGTGCTAATTTATTCTAATTGAGTCTAATTAGGTTCTAATAGGTCATATTAGGTCTTAATTGGTTCTAATTGAGTCTAATTAGGTGCTAATTGGTACTAATTGATTCTAATTGGGTCATAATTAGTCCTATTTGGTCCTAATTGGTTCTAATTGAGTCTAATTAGGTCCTAGATTAGTTCTAATTAGTCCTTATTGGTTCTAATTAGTCTTAATTGGGTCTAATTGGCCCTAATTGGTTCTAATTAGTTCTAATTGAGTCTAATTAGTTCTAATTGGTTGCAATTGGTCCTAATTAGTCCTAATTGGGTCTAATTGGTCCTAATTGGGTCTAATTGGTCCTAATTGAGTCTAATTGGTCCTAATTGAGTCTAATTAGATTCTAATAGGTCATACTAGGTCCTAATTGATTCAAATTGAGTCTAATTAGGTGCTAATTGGTCCTAATTGATTCTAATTGGGTCCTAATAGGTCATATTAGGTCCTAATTAGTCCTAATTAATCATAGTTGGTCCTAATAGGTCATATTGGTCCTAATTAGTCCTAATTGGATCTAATTACTCCTAATAGGTCATATTAGGTCCTAACTGGTTCTAATTGGTCCAAATAGGACATATTAGGTCCTAATTGGATCTAATTAGTCCTAATTGAGTCTGATTAGGTGCTAATTTGTTTGAATTGAGTCTAATTGGGTTATAATAGGTCATATTAGGTCCTAATTGGTTCTAACGTAGTCTAATTAGGAGCTAATTGGTTCTAATTGATTCTAATTGGGTCCTAATAGGTCATATTAGGTCCTAATTAATCCTAATTAGTCAGTTGGTCCTAATAGGTTCTAATAGGTCATATTGGTCCTAATTAGTCCTCATTGGTCATAATTCCAATCATAATAGGTCCTAATTTGTCTAGAGTTAAGTCATAATAGGTCATAATATGTCCCAATTAGGTCCTTATTGGTTCTAATAGGTCATATTAGGTCCTATTTGGATCTAATTGGTCCTAATCAAGTCTAATTAGGTGCTAATTTGTTCTAATTGAGTCTAATTAGGTTCTAGAATAGGTGATATTAGGTCCTAATTGGTTCTAGAATTGAGTCTAATTAGGTTCTAGAATAGGTGATATTAGGTCCTAATTGGTTCTAGAATTGAGTCTAATTACGTGCTAATTGGTTCTATTCTAATTGGGTCCTAATAGGTCATATTAGGTCATAATTAGTCTTAATTCGTCATAGTTGGTCCTAATAGGTTCTAATAGGTCATATTGGTCCTAATTAGTCCTAATTGGTCCTAATTGGTCATAATAGGTCCTAATTGGTCACATTAGGTCCTAATTGATTCTAGTTGAGTCTAATTAGGTGCTAATTGGTTCTAAGGGATTCTAATTGGGTCCTAATAGGTCAAGTATTAGGTCCTAATTAGTCATAGTTGGTCCTAATAGGTCCTAATAGGTCATATTAGTCCTAATTGGTCCTAATTGGTCATAATAGGTCCTAATTAGTCTAGAGTTAAGTCATAATAGGTCATAATATGTCCTAATTAGGTTCTAATTGGTTCTAATAGGTCATATTATGTCCTAATTGGATCTAATTGGTCCTAATTGAGTCTAATTAGGTGCTAATTTGTTCTAGAATTTAGTCTAATTGGGGTTCTAATAGGTCCTAATTGGTTCTAATTGAGTCTAATTAGGTGCTAATTGGTTCTAATTGATTCTAATTGGGTCCTAA
>BSBK01012725.1:0-17500 GCA_027943335.1 Chamaecyparis obtusa
AAAGGTTTTGTGCAAGTTCTCCATAAATAATGACTTAGGGATACTTTCCCTAAACTAAGCCAAATGTGGAAATCTTCACTAGTGGGTTTGAAAACCAATATCAAGGTTGTAACACCTTACTTAGGTTTTATGGACAAGGAATCAATCAACAAATTGATTCTGCAATCGTCACACCCATATACACACTAGTTGACCTATGAATCCTACTAGATTTCTCACAATAGTTTTCAGAGTGCAAATTTCAACTATGGAAGGGACTAAACAAACTAAGTATATATTCAAGGCCCCTTTTGGATGTCTTCAAGATCCCCAAAGTTATAGAGAGCAATCCACTCTAGTAGCACTCAACCCTCACAATGCTCATAGACCTAATTGGCCAGATTGCGCTTGGAATACAAAGGAAGTGGTTGAGGATGGGTTCACGGAGTTGATGCATGGTTTGGGAAGTCTTCTCATATCTCCAAATGATCCAAACCAACCATCTATTAGGTCCCTCTAATGATTTTGATTTTCTACACACAAATTCACATATCCAACTAGATAAATACATAAGGATATTCAGCCTAGGGCTTGATGCAAAAACTCCCAAAACACCAAATATGACTCTAATCCTTTGGAATCATTAAAAATACAATACTAAATTTCATTTCCCAAGTGTCCATGAAATTCCACTAGTGAAATGTCAAGTTAGGACTCCATTTGTGTGACAGGTTTGGATTAGGTTCTTCTCTGGACTACTCCCACTAAATTATTTATAAATCATACAATTTAAATCCACATGAAACCAAATGAAATGTTATAAGTAGGTTCACATGGATATCTGATCATGGAAATAGTTTTTTCTTTTTAGTCTGTACACATCTGTACCATCAATAAATGCTTAGGAAATCTAGTGGATTTTACTCATAATTGCATCAAAATATCAACATACATTGTCTACCCTCTTGGAGATGCTTGAACACATTCAAATACCTTAAAATATGAGTTCCAAATGATCCATGAGTGATTATGACCGTTGGTAATGATATTTGAAGTTCTTGAGCAAATTTTCAAAAAGTTGCTTGAGCAACATTTACAACTTTGCAACATTCCTAACCCAAATGGCTTGGAATGACTTCTTATCACCTAGACTTGATCAAATATGCCAAAAATGATCCAATATCATTGGTAACACAACCAAAACTCCTAAAACTACTAAAATATCTAATCATACCTATCAAATATACACTCAAGATCGAACTGGACTAAGGTATCCCAAGGTTTATAGATGTACCTTAGGGATCCTTGACCACACAAGTTGGATCAAAGAACATGAAGGGTGATCTCAAGGATCCATTCCTTTATTAAAAATTTAAAACATAAGGAAAATCCTAGATGTTGTTCAAAACAACAAATTCCATGGGTACCCTGCACCATACTGCTCAAAACAAAATGAACTCAAGTCTCTCAAGTTAGGATATCTTCAAGTTTGAATCCAGCCTTCCAAATAGCTTCAGGGGTCATCCAAGAAGCATCTTCCAGGGGATGATGTTTCCATTTGATGAAAAATTCATAGTAGGTAGTTCTCCTTGTTTGTTTACTCACCTTCTTATCTAAAATGCACTCAATCTCATGAATGGATGATTTGGGTAAGCCTTTCAAATCCTTGTTCCGTTGAAGATATTGATCTCCTGAAACACAAACATCAATAACATGACCTTTATATGTTTATAATTTAGCCACATTGAAGATAGGAGATAAACCAATATGAGAAGGAAATTCAATCTTGTAAGGATTGTTTCTACACTTCTTTAGGATCTTGAAAGGACCAAGTTTCTTCATCATAAGCTTAGTGTACTTCTCCTTAGATATCATTTCTTTCTTGAGATGAATCATCACCATATCTACCACCTTAAATTGCAAATCTCTTCTCTTCTT
Organism: Chamaecyparis obtusa; assembly: GCA_027943335.1. Lineage (NCBI taxonomy): Eukaryota > Viridiplantae > Streptophyta > Pinopsida > Cupressales > Cupressaceae > Chamaecyparis > Chamaecyparis obtusa. Next base: position 1,918 of record BSBK01012725.1, read on the forward strand.
ATCTCTGTGTTTTTATACTTATCATAGGTATGTTGTAATTTTTTTTACTTGTTCATGTATATCCTTCATAACCTTAGCAAAGTCTTTAGCCAAAGAACTCATCTTATCTATATCCTTGACATCTATGATTTCTAATAAACCTCTAGGGTGAACACCATATATAATTTGAAAAGGAGTCAAACCAATACTCATGTTAACAGAATCATTGTAAGATAATTCTGCTTGGGCCAGAATGGAATCCCAAGTAGCTCCATACTCTTGGATTAGACACCTCAAAATATTACCAAGTGACCTATTAATGACCTCTATATGACCATCATACTATGGGTGGTATGAAGAGGAAAAACACCCATTGGTTCCAAGCTTTCTTCTAAATTCCCTCCAAAAGTGTCCCCAAAACTTAGGATCTATATCAAACATAATTGACAAGGGTAATCCATGGATTCTAAGTACTTCCTTAAAGAATAAACCTGCTATGTGGGAGGCATCATGGATGGTCTTGTATGGTATAAAGTGCATCATTTTGGAAAATATGTCTACTACCACATAAAAACTATCAAATCCAGCTTTTGTTTTAGGTTGGCCTTAGACAAAATCCATACTTACTAAGTCCCAAGGTTTGGAATGAAGAGGCAATGGAGTATATAAACCTGCATTGGATATGTGACCTTTAGCTTTTTGACACACCAAGGAACTCTCCACAAAATCTCTGACATCTATGTGCAACTTGGACCAGTGGTAGAATCTCTTTACAAGTTATAGTATTTTATCAACACCAAAGTGTTCTAGTAAGCTTCCATAGTTATTCTCATTGATGATGTTCTCCCTTATGGATCTCTCAGGCACACAAATAAAAATTCCCTTGAAAATAAATCCATCCTACCCAAGAAACTCTAAGAAATCAGTATGATACCTCTTTGTCATGTCTACACAAACTTGGTAAGTCTCCTTAAATTCATCATCTGTGGCATACATATCCTTCATGGCATGAATTCCAACACTCCCTAGCTAAATGGTTTGAATGGTCAAGTGTCTCCTACTGAGAACATCAACAACTTTATTCACAACTCCTTTCTTATGCTTAATGGTGAAAGTGTAGGATTGGAGGAACTCCATTCACTTGACATGTCTATGGTGAAGCTTCTCCTACCTATCCAAGAAACTAAGAGCTTGATTATTAGTAAACACAATGAACTCCTAAAGCAACAAGTAATGTCTCCACTTTCTAAGTGTTTGAACCATAGCATAGAGTTCAAGATCATAAGCTAAATACTTTTTCTTTCCTTCATTCAACTTCTTACTAAAGAAGGAAACTAGTCTCCCTTCTTTCCTTAAAAATTTACCAATAGCCTTATTGATTGCATCACATTCCATTGTGAACACCTTATGAAAATCTAGTAGAACTAGGATGGGTTGGTATGTAATATTCTTCTTCAAAAACTCAAATGACTCATTAGCCTCATTAGTCCATTCAAAAACACATTTCCTTCCCCATTTAATGGTATTAATGATAGGATTACATATGCCATTGAATTTTCTAATGAATTTCCTATAGAAACTACATAAACCATGGAAACTCTTTACCTTAGATATTGTACTAGGTTGTGGCCAATTGAAGATAGCTTCTACCTTGGAAATATCCATCTTGAGATTGTTCTTTGATATCACAAATCCTAAGAATGCAAGTTCTTCTTGAAGGAACACACACTTCTCCAAATTAAATTTCAACTGCTCCTCATGAAGATTCTTTAAAACCATGTCCAAATTATTTTCCTCCTTATCCCTACTGAAAATCATAAAGCCATCAAGGTAAACCCTAAGAAACTTGTTAAGGAAAGGCTTCAAGATTTCATTCATAAGTCTCATAAATGTACTTGGAGCATTGGATAGGCCAAAAGACATTACAAACTATTCATAAAGACCCTCTATAGTCTTGAATGTTATCTTCCACTCATCCCCACCCCTTATCCTTATCTAATGATAGCCACTTTTGAGAGAAACCTTGGTGTAGTAGCTTGCACCCCCTAAATAATCCATTAGATCCTCCATTTTAGGAATAAGAAACCTATATCTTATGGTTATCCTATTTATTTCCCTAGTTCCATACATATTCTCTATGTACCTTCCTTCTTAGGTTCTATTATGATAGAGACTACACATGGACTCACACTCTTTCTAATGAATTCTTTGGACAAAAATTATTCAATTTGTCTTGTTATCTCCTTATTTTTCTTAGGGGTCATCTTGTAGGCTTCCTTTTTTGGGAGTATGGCCCCTAGTATGAGGTCTATACAATGAATTACCTCCCTTTGTTGTGGTAAAGTCTTTGGAGTACTTCTTGCAATCATACCACTATACTTATCCAATAATTCCTTAACTTCGTTAGGACTTACATCGCCTTTCTATGGCTTTGACTTTGGACATCTCTAAGGGTGTCTTTCAAGGTTTCACAACCAGTGAAAAGCAAGGTGTATCCTTCTCCTTTAAAACTTTCATGAACTTTTTCTCTCCTACACACATGAAACTATTCACAACATGTTTCTCCTTCCCATCACCAGGAAGTGGATTCATAACATACTCAACACCACCCTCATAAATTGTATATACATTAGTTCTCCCATCATGTTTATCATTAACATGAAATTTTTAGGGCCTCGCTAATAATAGGTGACATGCATACATCTCTGTGATATCACACAAGACTCTGTCTACATACTCTCCTATGATAAAATCTACCCAAACTTGTTCACACATGAGATTTTTCTTCTCCTTCATCAACCATGAGGCTTTATAATGAAATGGATGAGGGATTATTTGAAGTTTTAACTTATCAACCAACTCTCTAGAGGAAAGATTATCTATTGATCCAGAATCTACAATTACCTCGCAATAACTTATTATTCATTGTACAACTTGTCCTAAAAAGTGACTTCCTCTAAGGTGGCTCTAAGATGGTAGGAACTCTTAAGAGAGTTCTTTGCATCATAGGACATTCACCTTTCTTTTGATTTTCAAGCCTTGATGTGGTTGTGTGATAAGAGGATACACGTTAACTATCACCTTGTGTCAACTAAACCCTTCTATCTCCTCCTTGATTTCTTGTGCCAAGCTTCTCAAGAAATCTAAAGGATTAATGCCCAATCTATTTTCATGTGAATAACTTACCAGTGAAGACATTATGTCCTCTTCTACCAAACCTTCCCCTACTATTTTACCTTCTACCTTTGAATGCACCTTTGTTTCTTGACTCTCCTTCTGATTCCTGATTGCTAGATTCACCTTGGATCTTAGGAAATGATCCTCTTCCATTGAACCTAAATCTGAATCTAAAATTGTTCCCTCTACTCGTATTATTTTGTTCTCCTTTTATCCTTTTCTTCTCTTCAACTCTTAGTTCCATTTTATATCACTTGTGTATAGCGTCAAGGTTGAACAAATTGAGTTCATCTTGGATGCTAAACTTGAGACCATTCAAGTATCTAGCCTGAAACTTTCTTTTCTCATTCTCTGGTATCTTTTCCTTGAAGTTCATCCTATGGAACTCCTCATTGTAAGCACCAAAATCCATGTCTTTTTGTCTTATTTTTTTAAGCCTCTTATGTAGAGACACTTCATAATCCTCTGGGAAAAACTGTCTCTTGATCTCAATCACCATATTCTTCCAAGTAGTGATAGGGTTTCTTCCTTCTTCTACCCTTTCATTTTGCAAGAAGTTATACCAACTGAGGGCTGGACCCTTCATCTTTGACTTAGCCAACTTCACCTTCTAGATGTCAGATACCTCCTCACATTCAAAGTAATTCTCCAATCCTTCAATCTAGTCCATACATTCTTCTAGATTCATTTTTCAAAGGAACATGGGTATATCAAACCTTTCTTTCCTTCCAACCCTTTCTATGGATTCTATTAGATCTCTTTGATTATAAGGTACCTCTCCTTTTTCATTTATGTGAGCCTCTTCTTCCTTTGAAACCTTTGCAACACTTCTTCCTTGGTTTCTTTTCAACTTTTCCAACTCTGCTTCAAGCCTCCTGCTTCTAGTATCTTTCTCTCTCACTATATTTTCCAATTCTACATTGGTCACCCTTGAGGGGATTTATTCTTCACCCTGATCTTCCATGATTCAAATGTCTTCCCAAAGAAAAATCCTAGTGCTCTTATACCACCTAATGTAGAGAGCATAACGAGAAGACAAAGGGCTTTGCAATCTCCTTCACCACTCTTCAATCTTGCATTTGGCACAATCCAACCCCACTAACCTTGGGATATGATGGATATCAAACAAGTTATGATGTCTAGACACCTTTCCTACCCTAATTCAACACCCAAAGGTTTTGTCCAAGTTATTCAAAAATAATGCCATAGGGACACTTTCCCTAAACTAAGCCAAATGTGGAAATCTTCACCAGTGGCTTTGACCAACCAATCTAAGGGTTGGAACACCTTACTTAGGTTTTATGGACAAGGATTCAATCAACAAATTGATTGTGCAACCCTCACACCCATATACACACTACTTGACATATGAATCCTACTAGGTCTCTCACAATGGTTTTTTAGTGTGCAAAATTCATCTATTGAAGGGAATGAAAAAAATAAGGATAGATTAAAGGACCCTTTTGGATATTTTCAAGATCCCCAAAGTCATAGAGAACAAGTTCACTCCAACAACACTCAACCATCACAATACTCACAAACCTAATTGGCAAGATTAGGCTTGGAATACAAGGAAGTGGTTAAGGATGGATTCAAAGAGTTGATGAAATATTTGTGAAGTCTTATCCTATCTCCAAATGATCCAAATGAACCATCTATTGGGTCCTTCCAATCAGTTTGACTGTCTGCACAAAACTTCACATATCTGACTAGCTAAATACAAAGGGATATTTAGCCCAATGCTTGCTTCAAAAACCCCAAAAACACAAAATATCACTTTGATCCTTTGGAATAATTATAAATACATTCCTAAATTTCATTTCCCAAGTGGTCATGAAATTCCACTAGTGAAATGTCAAGTTAGGACTCCATTTGTGCGACAGAGCTGGATTAGGCTCTTCCCCGGACTGCTCCCACTAAATTATTTTATAACTCCTATAATTGAAATCCAAATGAGACCAAATAAAATTTTATGTAAAGTAGGTTCATAGGGCTATCTGATCATGGAAATATTTTGGTCTTGTCAATCCGTATACGTCTATACCATCAATAAATACTTAGGAAATCAAGTGGTTTTTATTGAAAATTATATCAAAATATTAGCAGACATTGTCTAACATCTTAGAGAGGCTTGAACATGTTCAAATACCTTAAAATATGAGTTCCAACTGATCCATTATTGTTTATGACCATTGGTAACAAGATTTGAACTTCTTGAGCAACTTTTCAAAAAGTTGCTCGAGCAACATTTACAACTTTGCAACATTTTTGCATTTTTGCAACATTTCTAACCCAAATGGCTTGGAATGTCTTCTTATCACCTATACCTGATAAAATATTCCTAAAATTATCCAAGATCATTTGGAACCCAACCAAAACTCCTAAAAATAATAAAATACCTAATCATACCTATCAAATCTAGACTCAAGATCCAAGTGGACTATAAGGTATCCCAAGGTTTATAGATGTACCTTGGGTATCCTTAATCACACAAGTTGGATCAAAACACATGAAGGATGATCTCGAGGATCCATCCATTTTTTAAAAATTAAAAAACATAAGGAACATCCTAGATGTTTCTCAAAACATCAAATGCCCTGGGTGCCCTGCACTAGAGGATGTTGTTATAGTTCATTTTTTCTATTGTAAAATCCTTTTGTAATACTGGAAAATGAGTCCTTTGTATGAGTAGTGAGCTCCATTTTGTATTCACCCCTAACAAGGTTATACACTCCTAAAAAAGGTCTATCCTCTAATAAGGATATGTACTAATGTAATATTCTACTCCTAACAGGACTAGGTCTCCTAATAGGGACACAATACATTTAGTGCACCATTTGTGGGTACCATCCCCACTAAGGTTTTCCCTTGGCTAGGGTTTCCTTGAGGAAAAAACATGGTGTTATGATTTATTTACTTTATGTGTATGTTCTTATGGATAAGGCTAATGCTAAAAATGTTGTATTAAAGTATAAGCTAAAGAGGATTGAATATTATATCAAGAGGCTAAAAGAGAAGAGTGAAATTTCAAGGAACAAAAGGCAATAACTTGTGGAGAAGATGAGGGAACCTGAGAATGATTCATTTGGTCTGATTGAAAAACTTAAATATGAAGAGGATGCACTAAAGCATGAATGTTATCTCACCACTTTTCAAATGACTAAAGAAATTCAACAAGAGATAGAAGAAAAGAGAAAACTTCAAGAATCCTTGAAGAGTACAATTGTAAATATGGGAATCTAATGTAGCTAGAAATCAATGATGTCAAACCCAAGTATGAATAATTTGAAAAGTACAATATCATCATTAAGAAAGAGCTTGTGGAGCCAAGGAATCATACTAAAAAACTTCATGCGAACAATAACAAAATTGATGAACAGTTGGAGAGACAAAAACCTAAAGGTGACAAGACATATGTTAGCTTCAGTGAAGATAAATGTTCCAAATCTCAAAGAAGAAATATTAAGACAAAAAGGAGAAAGAAGAAACTAACCAATATGAGAAACCTAAAGAGCATGTCAAATATTTTAGAGGAAGGTTGTTTGAATGCAATAAATTTGGTCACATGAAGAAGGATTGTAGAGGTAAAAATGTTTCCAAACCTTTTTTTGGTTATTGCTTTAATTGTTGGGAATATGGACATAAAAGAAATGAATGTATAAAACTAGATGAAATATGGAAAAGTCAAGATTATACTAGACAACATACTGCATCCAATAAGATAATTTTTCATAAATACAACAATTTTTGGCACATTGCAAGGAATTATAAGTTGCAGTCTAATCAAAATAGGTCTCAACCTATGAGACAACCTTCTACTTATTTTAAGTGAAAGAATGAGGGACACATAGCCAAGTACTATAGATATAATGGAATAGTTGATAACAAAAGACCACTTACAACAATAAAGAAAAATATTGGTGACACTAGAAAGATATTTGAAGAATATGCAGATGAGTTTAATCTCTTCTTTGCAAAATAAGGAAGAAAGGACACTGAAAAAGCATGGAAGGAGAAGAATCAAAGTGAATCTAAGGGTCAATGGTAATTAGTAGATGTCATTGAATCTTCTCCTAATGCCAACATTTCCACCTTAGCTTAAATGACCATGTATGGCCTTAGGGGGAGCTTTGGAGGAATTCACTAGTCAATTACTTAGCCCCTGATATGAAGACTAAGAGGATGTGAGGTTTTGTGGAGCTGAAGGAATATGTTATGATGTTAGATTTATTTTTGTAAGGTCTGAAATGTGACTAAGATTGACCACCAATAATTTCATGGATGACTAGCCTTGTAACAACCTTTTTGAAGTGCATTTAATGTGTCAAAAATGTCTTACGAACTACATATGAGCATACTTGATCATTTGTATCACCATTCGAGCAAGGTTAAAGAAGAAAAAAGAGATCTTGGAGAATCTGGATTGATTGCAATGTCTGCATGATCTATAACCCTAGTTTGGCAAAGAAGGTATTTAGATCTATTTGCGAGCTTGAATTTTAGTTTTAGTAGTTTGAAAACATGGACATACCTCAGATCTTTGATGTAAAGGAGAGGACTAGGTATAATTTTAAGAAACATATATTCAAATCTATTGAAGATGACCCTGAGGGTGTGTTCTCACAAACACCAAAAAGAGTATTGCACATAGAGGATATCAGAACATATATTCATCATAAGTTGGAGTCCGTAGGAGACATTGAGATACATAATGAGCTAGCTGAAATGTTGAATGATGATGGAACACTAAAATCCAATCTTGCAAAGCTACAAAACTTAATATACTACAAATGAAAGAGTTTTTTGAGTTTGATGAACCTGAATGGATTAAGATGGTACTAAGTAGAAACCATGATCAATTATTCTGGTTTGGAGACAAACCAGTTAAGATTACAAGGGAACTCATTCATTTGGTAATTGGACTTGGCAATGCATGTAAAATACCTACTGTGGTAAAGAATACCAAGAAAGAAGTTGAAACCCTAACTTGATTCAAGTCCAACAAGAATGTGATGACAATAACAAATATTAAGAAGAAGGATGTGAGACTTGTTTCCATGATTGTAGGAAAGATGTATTATAGTAGAAAGATAAATTTTCTGTCAGTAGGTATTATCGACATGGATTACAAGACGATCACAGAGAATGAACACTATGATTTGTATGAAATACTTAGACTACAGTTGGTAGAGAATCTGAGGAGAATTAAGCATGAAAAAATAAATGCATTTAGATTTGGATCCCTGGTACTACATCTTTTCTTCTATATTCTACATAATTTTCCTAGCATGCATCTCCATGCATGGAAATAAGATGAACCTACAATTGCTTAGATTAGTAGATATTATAGAATGCAGGATAATAATTGGGTTGATTGTGAGATATTTGGTATTTTAAAAGTCTTTGAAAGAGAGATGAAGCAAAGAGAGAGGATACCCAATGAGATAGTAGAAAAGTACAGGGAGACCAATCTTCTTTATGGTGGAGACTAATTGCACATGCGTTGAGGTAGTTGAACCAAGAGTGTGATGGTGTTTGTAATGGGTTATGAGGTGAGATCTCATATTCCTATCCCTCACATTCAACACATCCTTTCATATGAGAAATATCCCATAAAGGAAATATGGGGAACATAGGAGGAAAAGTCTCTAAAGATTAGAGATAAATTGTCAAGGGGAGAAAGGAAGAGGAAAGTGGAGAAATTTGATGACAAAATTGTAGAAGGAGAAGAGGTACCTAAAGACCTAATGGAAGAACTAATGAAAAATATTGCAGAGAAGTCCACTAGACATACAAGCTTAGAGCCTACACCCCTATAGACTAAAGAACATGTAGAAATATTTGATTCACCTCTAGTAGTAGTCATAGTGAAAGATAAAAATCCTACCCCTCTTGGGAGAACATTGTAGAGGACTACAATAGTAAAAACTAAGAAGAAGGAAGAAGAAACTCATGTGAGGAAAAAAAAAGGTCCTCTAGACGTAAGATGATGATCTCTAGACCTAGTTCTAAAAGAAATACCTTGATTACTCCACCCAATTAAGAATCTCCAACAAAGAAGAAGAATAAATAAGAGGAAGAAGAGGAGATGAAAACAAATAATGCCATTGAATCTTCTCACAAGGAAACAACACAAGTGAAGCTAGTTGAGAGATAGTTGTGGAAACCTGATTTGAAAATGTGAGCAAAGAGGATAGTGGAGAAAAGAAAGATGAACCAACTACCAAAATATTATGAAAGGTATGATGAGAAGGATAAAATTGAATTAGAAGATATTGTGATAAGTCATATGTTGACTTTAAGAAGAATTTGATTGTTCTTGAAGGTAGTATTCCAAAGGATTTTTTGACAAATTATAAGTTATAAATGAGAGAGCCTTAGAAGAAGATAATAAGGTCCATGTAAAAGTAATAGAGGATATGCATCTAGTTCTTTCCTGAAAAGAGATTTAAAGAATTTTGAAGAAGGTGAAACCTTTTTTGAGGACAAAGATAAGATTGATCAAGATAATGGAAAGGAAATATGAAGAAGTAGAAGAAGGTACACAAAAGGACATTGATAAGTTGCTACTTGAAGAAGGACCTGAAAAACTTAATCCATCTAAAGGGACCAAACCAAAGGCAATAATGATTGGAGAATCATCTAAATCAGTTAGAGTAGAAGAATAATGGCCTAAGGATGATGAAAGTATTGATAAATTCTATAGTACAGTGAAGAAACCATATTTATTTGTAGCAAGTATACCTATGTCTTTGGACACTTCACAAGATGTTGGTGACCCTTTTCAAGAGAATTTGGACACTGTTCTTGAGATAGATGATAGTAATGCACAAAGTACAATAAAAGTGATAGATATTGGCACATTGACTAAAGATGAAATGAAAGAAGTTATGACTAAAGGAAAGAAGGATAATGAAATAGAGGTTGTAGTTGAAAGAGAAATAAAAGTACATATCTCTATTCTTTTATATACTCCTATTAAGGAGCAATCTATTTATACAACTCAATTTTTGGTAAGTGATAGAAAGCCTCTAATCACTAATGTAGATTAAATGGATGAGGATGAGATAGTGAAGCTATCCCTTATGGAATTTGCTAAGGATAAGGAAAAGTCTAAGAAGAAAATGTAGAAGAAAGTTAGGGTATTGGATAGGGTGGTGGATATAATTAGTAAAATTTTACCCATACCACTTACCTTCCAAGGTAATGATGTAGTACGAAACTTGGGAAAAGTCCTTGATGACCTTGATATGCATTTCGCTTCTTTGGAGAAGGCCATAGTTATGAAGGTTGAAAATGAATTCATGGAAAATATGTTTAAAGAGGTATGCAAGTCAATAAAGTGGGATGTAGGCATACTATATACCATTATCTCTAAAATTAGGACTTGCATTAATCATGGGAAGAAGATATACAACTATTGCATAAATCCTTCTAGGTATGTGAAAAATGTGGTGGACATATTTCACAATAATGAGAAGATAATGGATAACTTGGAAAATAATCATGGGTTCTCCTCATAATTAGTTACTGAGTTGGATAAGGAAGTGTCCAAATTATTGGATAAAATTAGTGTGCTAAGAACTAAGAAGTAAAGAGTGTTGGAAAGATTTGGTGAGTTGAGGAGTTTGATTAATCCTAAATTGTCGATCTTGAAGAAGCACCTTGGGGACATGGAGATAGTGAAGAAATATTTTGATGGATTTATGCCTACAGTACTGAAGGATGTTGAGATCTCATCATTTCCTTTGAATGGTTTAATTCATATTGATTAAACATTGAAGATGACATGGGAAGAAGATGTAAAGGTCTTGGAAAACTCCTTCTAATACATACTTACATGGTTTAAGTTTTAATGTAAAGTCCTAAATTTTTCCTTGTATATAGATATATTTTTGCATACACCTTTTGCATTGATTTCAAAGGAGGAGTAGCAGTTGTGAAAAAATGTATAAGGGATATATAAACAGTAGTTTGGCATTGGAAACTTAGTCATTTTTTGACTAAGTGTTGCCATCAATGTCAAAGGGAGAGATTGTTGGAAAGTGAGCAGTGCATGAAGGTGTATATGTTATCATTACTAGAAACACATACCTTTGGGATGATCACCTAGAGCAGAAATAAGTTTTTGGTAATTAGCTAAGTGAAAAATGCCTAAGTACAAAGATAATTTCTAGAATATAGACATAATATTTTGGTCAGAAATCATGCAATACTTATCTTTATGGTATGTGAGCATAAATATATTTTTTATGGGATATAATAAAGCTTATTTTGTGATCACTTGTGTTTTGGCTTCATTTGGACAAACTTACATGCTTCTTAAGTTGTGTGAGCACATTATACAGTGAAAGTAGGGAACCTAAGTAGATGCGATGATTGGGATAATAGCATCAGTTATTTTTCAGATGTGTTTTATGATTTATAATAGGTCCTCACCTATCTTAGTGTGTTAATGGTCACATGATATCCTTTTTTATGAACATGAAGTGTGAAGACACGTTTTGTGAAGAATTAGTGAGCCAAAAAGGAAATTATGTTTATCGGGTGTGTGTGTGTATATATATATATATATAGATATTTTGAGTTACGAAAGTGATGATATGATGAATGGAAAATTTTTGATGACTTAGTAAAGTGGAGATTCTTTGATTATTATTGTGATATTCAACTAGAAGTAATTTGGCATAGAAGATGTTGTTATAGTTCATTTTCTTGTTTTAAAATCCTTTTGTAATACTAGACAATGAGTGGTTTGTATGAGCAATGAGATCCATTTGGTATTCACCCCTAATAGGGTTATAGACTCCTAACAAGATATGTCCTCTAACAAGGACATGTACTAATGTAATGTTCTTCTCCTAATAGTGCAAAGTCTCCTAACAGGGATACAATACTTTTAGTACATCATTTGTGGCTACCATCCCCACCAGTGTTTTCCCTTGGCCTAGGTTTACTTGAGAACAAATCATTTTGTTATGAGTTATTTAGTTTATGTGTATTTTCTTCTTATTTCAGTTATTGCGTGGTTAAGTTTGAATTGGTTTATAAATTATAAAAGTGTTTCAATATTAATTCAGCCCCCCTCCCCCCCACTCAATATTTTGTGATCCTAACAAAAATAAGATTGTAAATAAAATCATAGCACTATGAAAAACAAAGATCTCCCAATTAAGAAAGATACTAAGCGTGCATGGTATGGAACAACATAATAGGAGAAGGAAATTATAGTGAACAACATTGTTACTAAGAAATATTACAATTTTAGGTGTAATGGGAATAAGACATTCATCATGAATCTTGAAATTAAATTCTAAATCTAGTACAATATGTGAGATAATGAGAAAAGTAATGATGAAACAAACAATCCATATCCTTTGGTTTTTTTTTGGAAAATGTTAAACATAGAATTTAATATTGTTTTCCTTCTTGATTCTACAAAAGGTATTTTTTCTAGATTGTTGTTATACTCATTAGGAGATGAAAGAATTTCTTGAGTGAAATTATTTGTGTAGTACATTGAATGAGAAAGGGTTATATAGGTACCTTTATTTATTTTTCAATTATTCCAAGACCTTCTCCACTATATCCTTGTTTATAAGTAATGTCATATCCTGCATTATGATAATCTTTTAGTTAAGAGAGTGGAAGACTTTCATCTTGAGTTAAATATAGAAGGGCATTGTGAAAACATGGGTAGGAAGATTCATCTCTTTAGGGAGATCTAGTATCCTATCATCGTTACTTACATCTACTTTAGGTTGGGAAGAAGAAGGATCATCTAGGTCTTCATATTTGATTAATTTGATGTTAGGATATTTATATCATGAATGAAATGCAGAGAATCATCTTGATTTAAAATAATTTGATGGTGAAGATAAAATCTTTGAGAATAAAGAGGTTATAATGAAGTACTTAAATGAAGATGTTTTCTCTTAAACCAATGTACCTTTGTGAGAAAAGAATGTATTAATCTCTAATGTGGTATTATATGCAATGAAAATCCCTACAGCTGCACAATAAGCCAAAACATGCAAATACAAGAAATATCAAGATATGATGATAAAATTGAAATGAAACTCAATCTCCATTACAACCTTTCATGAGCTAAAAAAAGGGCATGCAAAACCTTGTTTCATTTTCTCTTAAATATTTTTTGACTATGCTCTCCCAACACAATACAATAAATCTCAAAATTATTGATGAGTGAAAGATCGAGAACAAGTATGAGTAACTTGCCCCAATATTCATAAAGATGATGCAATGTAAATGAAACATCTATTCTAAGAATGCAAATTCAAGAGATTAATAACTAGATTGAAATGCAAGATTAAGCTAAGATGAGAATGCAAGATTGAAAAAAAACTAGATTCATTCCATTACCTAATATGTGATATCAAGATTATCTAATAGACGCAAGAAGATACAATATAATGACTAAGTTCAAAGATGTCTATGTCTAATGAGGAGTGAGGCCTCCTTTTAATAGAAATTGAATAGGATTGGATGGAGGAGATTAAGAGGAAAAATAATAGATGGCCAAGATTAAGAGGAAAAAGGGAAGTGGTTGTGATGAAGAGGAAAAATGAATTAGTGGCTAGGATTAAGAGGCAAAATATGAAAAAGTCAAACTACACTTTTAGAAGGAAAGATGAATTTGAAATGATTGGGGGAGAAAAACAATGGAGAGGTGGCTACCTTGAAAAAGGTGATTGTGCACATCATTAGAGGTAATCCACCTTTTAATCAAGATTAGAGGAATATTAGCAAAAATAAAAATTAGGAAAAAGGGAAAATGGATTAAAATAAAATAAATTTAATTTAATCAAGGTTTAGAAGAACTTTAGCCTAGTTGAGAAATAAAATAAATAAAATTTATTTTATATTAAGAGATGAAGGGATAATATATTAAATTGAATTTAATATATTATAATATTTAAATACCAAGGGAAAATGAATTTTTTTTTAAAAAGTGAATTTATTTAAATAAATAGAAGAAAATAATAATATAGCTAATTAATAAATATCAACTATAATGTTAAAGAAAAATATTAATAAAAAATAATATTAGAATGTGAATGGACAATTGTAGGTGTCTACAATTTTCCTCTCTTTGATACGGTGTCAAAATTGACATTGCGTCAAAGAAAAAGAAAAGGAAGATGTCCCAATCATGGAAGGATGAGGAAGGATGATGAGGAGGTAGTGGTATGCCCCCTCGAGAGGACATGTGGGTTCAGAGAACACGGGTTTTCTCTTAAAATGAATAGGAGACAAAATATGGTAGGGATAGGGAATAAGTAGGAGCCTCGATGAAAAATGCAAAATGAAACTAACTAAAAAAAAATGATTTTGGGGATTATATTGTGTAGAGAGAGAGAGAGAGAGAGAGAGAGAGATCACATCCTAGTTTTGATATTGCACTTGATGTTATGCACCAAGGTATGAGGAACTAAGATGACCATATGTCAAGTATGTGATCAAAAAGGTAAAATACAACCATATATCTTATGATGCCATGATATGTAAGACCATGATGCCCTTGTGACAATAGGATTCAAAGACCGTGATAGATGTAAAAAATAATAATACATAAAAGTAACAAGAAAGCATGCACAAAAAACCAAAAGAAAACTAACATGTTGCGCCTAGTCAAGTTTAAAACCAATTGATTGATTGATTGTCTGGTTGAGTGATTGGGAGGGCATGACCTCAAGGATTGGGAAGGATACATCCCATGATGATCATTGGATTTGAAATTGATCAATTGATTATCATCTAATTTGGTTTAAGATGATGACTTGATTAAAGATTAACGTACTAGATTTCAAGATTGGATTGCATGGATTAGTATTGATTGCACTTAATTAGACTAACTTAGGATCTTTTGGATTATAGGGATTTTTTATTTTTGGGGTTTTTTAATTTATTTGGATTAGTGGATTGGAAGAGAAGATTATTGGATAAGATGAGATTGAAAATCATGTAAGGGGAATAAATGGATTCGATTAGAAGATAAATAGATTTGATAGAAAAGATGGTTTGGATACGATGAAAGGATGATTAAGGGATTGGATAGGATGGGATAGGAAAAAGGATAAGTGTATTGGGACCAATGAAAAGGGAGAACTAAAGAATGATAGAGGATCGAAGGATGGAGAGATGTTTGGTTAGAAGATGAATGGAAGGGAGGGATTGGATAGGAGATAGATGGAATGAATGGATAGGTAAGGGTATGCTATGAAAGATTCTAGGATGGAGGATATAGGGATGGAGATCTAATAACTATGTGGAAAAGGAGTTAAATTCCCCACACTAGAAGTATGAGAATGAATTATGGAGGATACAAATGTATAGGATGGAAACATGGTGATAGGAGATGGGGATGGTGGGGAGGAGGTGGATGAGACTCCAAGGACCATGTTGC